>JAJMKE010000013.1:78531-208630 GCA_030569195.1 Hyphopichia khmerensis | reverse complement strand
AGTATAAAGATCAATGAACTGGTTTTTGTTGTGAATAGTACCATCCAGAAGACCCCAATGGGATGAATAATGTATGTTTCCATACTCAATTTATTCAATTGAAATTGACTTTGATGTTTTAATACTGCAATAGTGATAATTTAATTATTTTTCTTTCAATGGGACTTAGATCAAATGATGACTTATAATTTGCGTTCTAGAGTGATAAACCTGAAACACGCCTAGTTTCATATAGGGTTTATTACAGTATGCGACCAATTTTTTGTCTGATTTCTTTGATAGTCAATTGAGTTGAAGTGTTATGTATGACATTTACTTGTGGAATCAAGTACTAACTGATAATACCTAGTGTAAATAGTTTTATTTATCAAATAAAGGTTTTGCAATTGTTCTAAATCAATCTTGTGATGCTAGTTGTAGATATTGAATTATAATTGTAGGTATCGTTATTCAAATTAAGCAGACCCGTACACCCTCATAATAAAAATACACTATATACAGTAGAAATAGTTGATGAACAGAAACGAATAGAGAGGAAAAAAATTTAGTATGGCATCAGTGTGTATTTACTTTTCAATTATTCACTTCTACGATTAGTAAGATTGAAACAATTCGGTCATTAAGTGGAAGGTGTATATGTATAGACAAGTCAATCACCGTATCGCTTATTTGAACCATTTGAAGAGAATCCCATCGTTAAACAGAATGTCTTCAAGTAAAGTTCAACAACCAGATTGGATTAAACCAATCACCAAAGAGGAACCAAAATTAAAGCTTTATAACTCGTTAACACGTTCTAAGAATGAATTCATTCCAATTACTCCAAACCATATAAATTGGTACTGCTGTGGTCCAACTGTTTATGATCATTCTCATATGGGTCATGCTAGAAATTATGTATCAACTGATATTTGTAGAAGAATTTTACAAGATTACTTTGGTTATAATATTAATTTTATTCAAAATGTTACTGATATAGATGATAAGATTATTATAGCTGCTCGTCAAGAATACTTATTTGAACAAAAAATTTCAAATGTTTATAAACTGATTAATGATGATTTATTAAATGTATCTAAAATTCATCTTTCCAATTACATTTTAAAAAACTTACCACAATTTAATAAAGATATTTCTAATGATTTTATAAACTGGGTTAATAATGTTGATATTGAACAAATCTCTCAATCAAATCCAAAATTCCCAATGTATATTAAGGCTGCTAAATTAGCTCATCAAACTATTTATAATGAAAATGTGGAAAATTTATCAATAAATGATTATTTACAAAATATTAAAGAAATTTCAATGCCAAGTTTGGATAAAGAATTCGGATCAACCGTTAATGATCCTTCAATCTTTAAAAAACTTCCCTCCTTTTGGGAAAATAAATTTAATGAAGATATGTTAAAATTAAATGTTTTACCTTCTTCAATTACTACTAGAGTTAGTGAATATATACCTGATATCATCGAATTCGTTGATAAAATTATCGATAATGGTTATGCTTATTCTACTGATGATGGTTCAGTTTACTTTGATACCGCTAAATTCGAAAGTAATCCAAATCATGATTATGCTAAATTACAACCTTGGAATAAAGGTTCTTTAGAATTAATTAATGATGGTGAAGGTTCTTTATCAACCGGTCAAAATTCAAAGAAAAGTACTGCTGATTTTGCTTTATGGAAAGGTTCAAAACCTGGTGAACCTTCTTGGCCTTCAAAATGGGGTAATGGTAG
Source organism: Hyphopichia khmerensis (assembly GCA_030569195.1). Classification (NCBI taxonomy): domain Eukaryota; kingdom Fungi; phylum Ascomycota; class Pichiomycetes; order Serinales; family Debaryomycetaceae; genus Hyphopichia; species Hyphopichia khmerensis. The sequence goes on along the minus strand of JAJMKE010000013.1, from coordinate 206,888 downwards.
ACCCGGTTGGCACATTGAATGTTCGGTTATGGCTTCAGATATAACTGGTGAAACAATGGATATTCATTCTGGTGGGGTTGATTTATGTTTCCCTCATCATGATAATGAATTAGCGCAATCCGAAGCTTATTACAATAATAAGCAATGGGTTAATTATTTTTTGCATAATGGCCATTTACATATTCAGGGTCAAAAAATGTCAAAATCTTTGAAAAATTTCATTACTATTGAACAAGCCTTAAAAGATTTTTCAAGTAGACAATTGAGATTGGTTTTTGCATTAAGTTATTGGGATAAACCAATCGATTTTAAAGATAGTTTGATTCAAGAAGTGAAAACTTATGAAGCCACACTTTCAAAATTTTTCACTAATGTTCGTGCTTTAAATAATGATGTCAAACATAAAGTTTCAATTGAAGGTACTAATCCATCCAAGAAAATCGGCCAACATGAAAGAGACTTGTTGCAGAGTTTGAAACAAGCTCAAACTGATATTCATTTAGCATTCTGTGATAATTTATCAAGTCCTCAAGCGTTAAGAATAATCCAAGAACTTGTATCCAAATCAAATAATTATATCCAACTAACCTCTTCAGGAGAAACTGAGTTAAGAATCGATTCTTTACTTCAAATCACTAAATGGATTGTTAAAATATTGGATATTTTGGGTTTTGAACCAAGATCTGATAAATTGGGCTGGTTGGATTCTAACAGCGAAGGTGATTCATCTAGTTCCAAAGAAGAAATCGCTTTACCTTACGTTAAGGCTTTATCACAATTCCGTGATGTCGTTCGTTCTTCTGCAATCAATAAAGCTCAATACAGTGATTTTCTCAATGCTTGTGATTCTCTCAGAGCTGACTTAATTAATTTAGGTGTTTCCTTGGATGATAGACCAAATGGCTCAGCTTTAGTTAAATTCTTGAATTCTCAAGAACAAGAACAGTTGATCAACCAACAGAAAGCTAAAGAACAAGCATTAATCGAAAAAGAAAAGAAAAAACAAGAACAAGCAATTGCTAACGCTAAGAAGGAGCAAGAGAAGTTGGAGAAGATGAAAGTGAATCCAAAGGATTTGTTCAAAGATTCTTCGTTATATTCCGAATGGGATGACCAAGGTATTCCAACCAAAGATAGTAAGGGTGAAGAAGTCACTAAAAGTATGAGAAAGAAGTTGACCAAACAATATCAACAACAAGACAAACTTTATCAAGAATATTTAAAATTAGATCGTAAATAGTTAATTCAATCCACATTTGGGTAAATACTGCAAAATCACCATGCGACATTTTTGTAACAATTTTGTTTATAATGAGACATTTTCACAACTGCGACATTAATAATTTCCTAGCGAACACGCAACAGAACTTTTTTTAGTTTGTTTACTGAACTTGTGAGAGCTTGAACTCATATTCTTTTGCAATCTACATACTAAGTCAGCATGTTCAATATAGTTAGTAGATTCCAAGCGGTTGCAAACCAGGCACTCACATCTAGTGTTATCTTATCAGCATTTGTGGTTGTCACAACGTTAATTCAATTATACTCAAACAATGTTTGGTCGATAAATTCCACTAGTATATCAAACATAAAACCTACTGCCCTGGTAAAAAATTCTTTTAATTATGGGTCCGTCAATAGAAAACCTAAAGAAAACTCAAAGATACAGTTTGACATAGATGCTGATTTAACTTCATTATTCAACTGGAACACAAAGCAAGTTTTCATATACTTGACTGCTGAATATCCAGGCAAAAGTGAAGGTTCATCCAACAAGGTTACTTATTGGGATAAAATTATCACTAAACCTCAAGATGCGAAATTTCTGTTAAGAAAGCAAAGATCCAAATACTCGGTTTGGGATATTGAAAAGTCTTTTAGAGGAAGAGACGCTGTCGTAAAATTAGAATGGAATATTCAACCTCATATTGGTCCTTTGATTTTTGGTGAAACCCAAACTGAAGGTACTTTCAAGTTTGCGGAAATACAAGATAAAAAGAAAGATTAATGTCAATTGAATTGCTATATACAAATAAATTTACAAGAGTTTGTTAATGACGATAAGTGTAGAAGTTCATTGTTTTCTTTGGAATATGAGATGTAATTCTGGTTGACAAAGCTTTATGCAAGACCAATAAATAGAAGCCCTCTATGGAGAAAGTCTGAAATGAATTTCGTAATTCGTCAGACATTGGGATCAGCTCTGGCAATATGAAGAGCTTCGTATGTACGTGATGCACGGTCCCTGAGACTCTCATAAGACCCAGGGGGTGAAATTATTTTATCTATTTCTGTTCGGAAGATAGCATAACGGACTCTCGACATTTTGTTATATAACAAAAAGTCTATTGTGTCTGGAAACTCATTCATTAATTCGAATGCTGCAGATTTATCCCCTCCACAATATCGTTCAACCGCGTTGTAGATATCCTTGGCCAATCGTGCGTTAATTTTGTTACTTGAATGAATAGTTTGCTCGGGATTGAAAAAGTTTATTGGTGCGTTTAAGACATGTTCAAGAGTCCAGTGACTTTTATGCCATACCTGATTGAATTCTTCTAATTTTCTATTGATAAAGGCTCTCAAATCACCAGTTAGCCACTTCTTTTGAATGTCCCTTACATCAGCATCATAAAACCTGCTTAAGATGACAAACGGTTTAGAAAGAAATTCATGTTTAGCGTTCCTGAATGCATATAATAGGACCAATTTGTATATAAATTGTAAATGTTTTTGTAAATTACGTTCAATCATGCTCCCCCTTACTAAGAACTCCTCGCAAATCTTGAGAATAACCGGAAGCAGCTCTTTATCAGGTAAGCGAAGCAACTTATTAATGATTATTCTATATTGATCACCAGTTAGTTTTAAATTGCTGTTGTATGAATTTTCGAACAAAGTCAAATAACCATAAGCGCTTTCATGGTTCCGGTCAATGCAAATAAATTTGAACTTCATCAAATCCCTGTATGGTTTTTGAAGTCCCACAGGCATAGCTATAAGTTCTCTTGGATTAAACGGATGATTCTCAACGTAACTCTTCAGTATCTCCTCAATTTCTTTGAGTCCACTATCAGCCAATTTTTTAGCTAAAAGAATGTTACCCTGAGAGATGTATAGTCTAGTCATCTCTTGATAGATTGTCATTTTTAAATTCTTAGGCAAGTTTGAACCAAGTTTCAGTTTAAGTTGATCTAAAAAATGATTCACAAGTTGATTACTAGACATGTATTGACTATTTATATCGGATAGAACGTATCTGCAAACTATTCGACATAAATATGGAGCTTCTTCACGAAAATTAGTTTCTGTAATTGCAGGTTTGTCAGTCTCGTCAATAGTCAAGCCATTTAATTCAAAAATCGAATTCAATAATTTGAAAGAAGAACGCTCTCCTCGAGTCTTGTCAAAGTGTATGAGGGATTGGATAAGATAGTAATACGTTTGTGATGTGATTTTGAGTCGCAAAGTCGCCATTTCTCGATAAAAATTCATTATTTGTTGATACCCATCGAAGCTGTCTAATTTTGAGTAGTAATCAAAGAATGGTAAAAAGTGTTGCTCTTCCAACATATGACGAATTTTGACTTCATTGAGTATCTGTAAAGCTCTTTCAACGTCAGTTCGAATGTGGAATCTGATAAGTTCTGTATAGAGACCAGACAGATACTTTCTACTAGTTTCATCTTTTTCAACCAAGTAGATAATCTGCCAGGCTTTTTCGTGAACGTAATCTTTCAAACTCGGGTCAAGTGAAGCTCTATACCAATACCTATAGTTTCTTAACTGGAGAGTATAAATATCAGATCCTCTAAATGGAACATTTGATTCTGACTGACCTTCATGAATTGCCCAATCTGCTCGTTCGAACTCCTCAAACTGAGTGTAAGCTTGAGTTATGGCAACATAAACTTCTTTATCATCTAAATCGCGTTCTTTTGCCAAATTGAATACGTACTCGATTTCTTTTAAGGCATAGTTATCTCGAAGGTATTTTATCATTCTAGCCAATAAATTTGAATCTATGAGTTGAGCATGGGAAGTATCTTGGATTGCAAGAGCACTATCAAGACAGGAGAGGGCATCATTGATATTGGTTGATTTGAATTTGAGTTTGAATAATAATGCATACAAATAAGTCAGAGCAGTGGAACTTATCTGACCATCTGCAACTTTCTTTTGGTATTCACGAAACCAATAATTTGCCCTTTCTTCGTCATCATAGTACACACTGGCATTGATTAAGGCTGCATATATTGAAGCAGTAGGTTTGATATTCCGTTTCATTAATTGTTGATATAACTGCTCGATTTGATCTCTCGCACCTATGGATGCAATCCCGTTCATTACGATAGCATAATGTTTGACAAAGGGAAGCTGACCTCTACCGTACATGTCTTCGAATTGCTGTTGAAGTAATTTCCAATCATTAAACTCTTCACTGACCTGAAGTAAAACTTCAATTTGATCATCATGATGAAGACTCGGAAATGTCCTGTAAAGCTTTAAAACGTCTTCATACTTTTTCTGTTTCCTTAAAGCGTCCATTCCAAATTTAAGATCCTTATAATTCAATCTTTCTTTTTCATTTTCAATTAGCTTATGTAACTTATATTTATGTTCCCAATAATGAAGTGTAAGACTCGGAACAGCTATTGCTGACATGGCCGATGTCAAGAATGTGAGGTATCTTGTCAAATCGTAAACTGACTCAATTATCTGTTTCAATTTGTTGATATGTTCTTCCAATCCTATTCCTGAAGGAGCCTCTGCTATTAACTTCAAGGCAGATTTATAAACATTATAGGTATTACCGGTAAAATCAAGATGATCATCGCCAATAAATTTTAAAAGATCAAAAAAGTTCCTGATGATGTAGTATGAATCATCTAAATCCGAGCAATGAATAAGACCTTTACGAACAAAAATGTCCAATAGACGTCTTTTATCCGCTAAAGACACTGAGTGTTTTTTCAAATAAACAATTATGCTTTCCCTATCAAAAACCAATCTTCCCTTACTGTCCATATCGAAGCGTAGAGTTTGTGCTAAAGTGTCTGCATAAGATTGCTCTATACCCAAATCATTGGAGGAAAGTAGTGGTAGTATTAATTGTTCGTATGAATCGTATTCTCTTTGATTTATCATGAAATGGACAAATCGATCTTTATGCAGTAAAAGTTCTTTTTTCAATTCAAAAAATTGCATAGAAGTATCATTGGTACCAGATCTCATAAAGACTTGATACCAAGTATTGAAAAGTAAACTTTTGACCTGAGGCATTGGATATTGAGTGGCTATATCTAGGGCATTTCTGAAATTAGTACTGACAAGGCGGAGATTTGACTTAGTAGTATGAATTGACTCCAAAAAATTTAAATATGAATCAAGCACATACTCATTTTCGAGTATATTTTGGGTCATTGTATATCTATTCTCGACTTTGAATGAGGGTCTTGGTTTAAATTGACCCGGTCGCCTTGGTTCGACTCTAGGTGGACCCTCGTACATGATATATCTTTTAAATGTCAAAGGCCGTATTGGCGATGATATGCTTTGGTTGTTGGAAGAACATGCTTTGGGAATATGCAAAGACCTCAGGGAAACTATGTGGAGGCCAGGTATATATATTTGACTTAATCTCCACGGTAGAAGTGGTTGACTTCTTGAAGTCTTAGTTTGCAGAAATCGAATCGCCATCTGCAAAAACAAAAATGGAATGATCAAAAAACCTATGGAAATAGAGACTAGCTATTAGGCGAATTTCAAAAGCCACTGCTTATTAAAAAAAAGAGTGAGATGCTATTGGGGTAATAATTGGGTAGAGTGGGTCCGTTGATTTGCTTTGTCTAATTCAAATTATTCTGATCTCTCTTCACTTTCTATATTTTTTTTTAGCTAAGTCTTCTCAACTCATATTTTGGTTTTGCACCGAGAGAAAAAAAAAAATCCAAAAAGCAAAAAAAAAAATCATACTACAATTATTTAGTTGTTAAAAACTACAATTAAAATTCGAGAATTAATGATTGTTTATTGATACTCATGTTTCCTGAAACAAAGAGATTCAAAGTGTCTTTATCGTCAGAGTCATTAAATCAGTTTTTTTGTGTAGTAGTCAGTGAAGCAGAAACTTCTCGTACAGTGTGAATATAAAAAAATCATCATTTAAAAGAACACATTGAACAACCCCCATTGCTTAGGCTATATCAAGCTTAAGAAGCTCAACACTATACAAAAGAAAAAATAAAACCTATAAACTGTTAGTTACTGCTTTAAGTTCAAGACTTGAAAATTAACAATCTTAGAATATGTAGAATTCGAGCATCAGCAAACGACCTTTCATCACCTCTTATTCGTCAACACCTCATAAAAATTTGTACACAGAGATGCGACTCCTTCCCATATTGTACAAGGAAGGGACAAATAAGGTTAAATATGTCCGCCCGGTCGACAAGTATCCTCATCTAGAATCCACTTAATATAACATTGTTATGAAATATTCAAAAAAAAAAAAACATACCTGAAAAAAAAAACTGTTAGTACTTCAATTTGGAAATGAAAATCAAAATTACAAGAATGATTTAATCTTCAATGATTCTTAAAAGGCTCATACAAGGCTGAAACTTAACGATAAATGCTGTTGTCAACCCGGATAATTCAGTTGGAACAATTGGTATAATGCAAATAATCACCGCCAATAAATCATATCAAAATCAATCTTTCAAAGTATATGTATTGCTTCCATCGAAGCAAGATCAATCAACATACCCTTCATTAATCCTCTTTATAGCCTTGATTCATTCGGCTCAATATCCACAATATTAGCTAATCGAAAAGCTATAGAATAAGAAAAGAAGAAGGATCAAAAAGTAAATTTAAATGAAAATTTTTCTTTTGAAAGAAAAAAAAAAGCACTGAATAATGATTTTATTTTTCGTACCAAAATACACGACTACTTGTTCATAGCTTACCTCTTTTTTTCCCTTTCTTTTAGGGCTTATAAGGCTGCCAAAAACTTCTACTGCAAAAAAGAAGAATAGGACAAATACAATACAAATACAATACAGTTTTTTAATTCTTTATACATTAACTCTAATTCTAAACTTTTATTCCAAAAAAGGTGATTTTGACCAAGACGGTGAAAAGTAAATGGGTAATACCTAAGGCCAATAATATAACTAAATGTTGTCTATTAGATTGTTCAGTATTACCTTCAGCTAAAAGTAAGGTATTCTTCTTAACTATTGGACTGATTTTACTAATGTTACTTAATCCGGTGACAGCACCACTTAAAACGACTATGATCCATTCGAGCATATTCAAAACCAAGTGATGTTTTTTATCGTTAATGAATAAAACTATCAAAAAATTGACAATCGTTATTGGGAACCATAATATATTAGTATATCCATAAATTGATATCAATTTTGTCAATGAAAGTCTTTGGGGGAATTTGAGAATCCAAGTGGTGAATGCGAATAATGAAACAGGTATGATAAGGTTATATCCATAAAATAAGCTAATTGATCGGGTGAGTAAACTAAAGCTGTATTTATATTTTGTATCTTTATTGGAATGTATCCACTCTGATAAAAGATTGGAGCCGGTAGAACTTACAAACATCAAAAATATCAAAGTACCAGTTATCCAAATAAATCCATATAGCTCAGTAGATTCATCATCCTCTGAATCAGTTGGAGAAAATGAATTATTAAAAGGATTTAAAGCTAATTGGATCTTGGCGAAAAACTGCTCAGTATCTAGATTGAAAAATTTTCTATAGAAATTGATTTGAAACATGTGTGATTTGGATGGATCAATTGGAATTTGTGGTTGGATAACTTCAGCTGGAGTTGTATTAGTGTTGTCAATAGGTGCAGCTGGGGTAGGTAATCTTGTTTCCGCATTATCAGGTTCAATGAAATCATTCTGGTCAATGAGTGATTCCCCATTTGGGGTTGCTCCACCAACCTCTTTATATGAATTTGACATAATCCGCTTTATTGAATCTTTAAGTTTAAAGTATTGATTAAAGTAACTATTTAATTTTAAATACACCTTATTTCAGCCAACTAGTGGTTTTCTGTTGTTTCTCAAACAAATCAAAAAAAAAAAAAAAATAAAAAAGGTAAACGACTGCGGGTAACGCTAAAGGCCCAAAATGTATGGATTTTTTCTCATTTTGCAACAATTCAAGATTCAGCAGTTGATTTTGAATCTACATTCCATACTGATCCCTTTTTACGATTCTTTGTACCGGCTTGTAATTTAGGGATTAAGACAGATGGGTTTTTTGCCTCGGCATAAAAGGATTTCAGCGCCACTCTCAAAGTATCAAATTGAAGAAAATTGGTTGCTTCAACTGATGATGCACCAACGTCCACTTCCGATATTGGAGATTTTGTTTCAGGAACCATACTAGCCATTTCTGAAGGGTTTATGTCAAAGTTTGAGACTGCAGAAGAGGGGAAACTTCTTAAATTGGGACCTTTTTCTTCGAACCAATCATTTGAGTAATATGACTCGTCTTCACCTGGGCTTTGAAGCTCAGTTTGTTTATCATTCAGCTCACTCTCTGGAGTTTCCTGCGCAGTATAAACTTCAATCACTTCATCAATTATCAGGTTTTCTTTATATCTACCTTGAAGCTTCCTCCTTTTGTATTCATCTGCGTAATCCAGCAGATTTGAACTTAATTGCCTACCTCGTTCCTTTGTTTCGATATCTCCTTTATTTGATAAAAATGAATTATCCGACATATTATCCAGCCCACTATGCTTCAAGACTTCATCTTCAAACTCCGATACTTTATTATCATTCAAATTACTTTTCAAAAATACGGAATTGTTTGAATTGGCTCGCGAGATATTCTCCTCAGTCAAAGACTCTTCCACTTTTAAGTCATCGTTACTCTTCTTTAATGGAAGTTCCTTCGAAAAAGCATATTCCCCTTCTTCTAGGTTGACATTTCTATTTGGAAGGAGAAGAGAATTGGCATTCATAAGCGAACCTCCTGTATCTGATTTTTTTTCTAGACCACCAGTTTGCACGTCAATTAAATCTCTTGTTTCTGGAAATTTTGCAATCATTACACCACCTATCAAACACAAAAGAGAAATAGGAAAGAAGTTCCAATATTTAAACCTTTGAAAAGCATATGGAAGAGAAAGTGACAATGTTGCTTTTATCATCCATGAAATGCACATACACAAAGAAGTACCTTTTGGTCTTGAAGGACTAGGAAAAATCTCTCCAACATATAACCAACTGACAGATACAATGAAAGACCCATAAACTGCAATGATAAATAAAAATAAACCGATAGCTATTGAAGCTGGCTCGTTGAATAATTCCCACTTCATTGGAGAATTCTGAAGACTAAACTCAGAAACAGGAGAAGCAAACAAGGCCATAACCAAGCCAAGTGAAAAAAGGGAGACTGACAAAATAACCATTCCAAAAGTCAAGCAATCTTTCCTTCTACACCCATCTAATAATGCTGTTGGGAATAATGTGAACAAAGCAAGAATGACGTACTGTATCGATACAACAAAAATTCGGTGATCATTTTTTAATCCACATAATGCACAAATGTATTCAAAAAAGTACATCAAACTATCGACACATGTCATTTGAACAAATACCTGAGTTAAAACACCAACTAGTGTGTGCTTCAAATATTTCTTCTTAAAAAGGTCAGCATATGTGCAACGTTTGAAGTCAGAACTAGCCGTATAGGCACCTAGAACGTACTCTCGATCGTTTTTTGTTGCTCTTTCGATTCTTTTGTAAGTATTTGATCTTTGAATTCGGTCAATATTTTTAGCAGCCTCATTCCAACGGTTCTGGGAAGCAAGCCATTTTGGGGATTCGGGTAATAGCAAGCTCAAGATTGCTAAAACGATTGCCGGTACTGCCTCGATAGCCCAAGTGTATTTAAAGGCATACTCATTTTTTAATCTCTTTTGAAAGAAGAAACCAATGTAATAAATTGCAAATGTACCTAATGTAGAACACAAATGTATCAGTGATAGAGAATAGCCTTTTTTTTTCATAGGTATTGCTTCGGAAACATAAACCGGAACAATCGATGAAATCATACCCATGCTAATCCCTTTGAATACTCGACCTAAGACCACCAAGTAAATGAATGGCAGAAAGAAGGCAATTATTGTTCCGATAAGCCAAAAAAGAGAGCTTACTTGAAAATTTATGATGCATCCAAATAAGTCTGCTAATGAACCACAAATTATACAGCCGGCTAATTGGGTCAAACAAAGTTAGTAATTTTGTCATTATTTGAACAACTTTTATGAAAATGTCGGTGAAATGAGTAACAAATCAAAAAAGAACTAAAGAAATGCTAACGAGGAAAATAATTACCAACTGCACCAATGGAATTGCTAGAATATAGAATACCCTGGTCTAAACCATTCAACATTCCAAAGTATTCATTCATTTGTGAAGTACTCATAAATGCCGTCAAAGACGAAGACTCCAAACCCAATAAAATTCCAGAAATTGCTACTACAGCAGTTATCTCGTAGGAATTATACCTTTTCATTTCAAGAGGCTCTATATTTCTTAAAGATTGAATCAATAACACTGCTAGTAGTTTTGCAATATTTCAATGACTTCTGAAGCTAGCTTTTGTGGTATACCAATTTTTTTTTTTTGCAGCGATTGAAGTCAAAGGAGATGTTACAGGTTAGATTTCTCTGAGAGAGCTTACAGTTTGGATTTCTGCTTTTTTTTCCTTATGCTTTATGAAGATCCGATTAGAGTAGAAAGAACTAAACATCCGAATATTCAATCCACTAACTAGTTCAATCATTCTATTCACTGAATAATTGGAAGCACCGAGTAATGATGGAAATAGACTCGTTAGATTATTCTAATATTCCCTATTACTCTGCGCTCAAGCCAAACAAAGCTCAAAATGATACCTACATCAAGCAAACTCTTTTGCATTCACCAACTATTACTAATATAGTGCCTGATTTCAAGGTTTGCATAAATAAGAAGATTCGTGGTTTATCCTCAAGCTCAATAAATGATGAAGCAGATCAAACACTTGTACCACCAGAAGAGGATTCTCAATTGGATGCGCTTGATGATGATGATATCTTTATGGAGGCTCAAGACAACGAGGAAGCTCCCAAACCTCTAGAAGATCCACCACAAATAATATCAGCTAAAGTATTTGTGAAGACAACTTCAATAGTAGTCGACGATGTTGAATTTGGATTAAACGCATCTGTTCGGTCATCATGTGTTATTCGAGGAGTGAACCTCGGTGATACTGTAAATGAAGATTCCTTATTGATTTCCATTAAATCCGGTTTTTTATTCCTAATAAGGATTTACAACGTGCCTCGTAACTACAGTATGGATAACCATGATTTGGGAAGCCCAATTGATCCCACTGCCAGTCATATTTTGAAACCATATTTAGTTCAGTGGTGGGATACTTCTAATCTATCGACTCCTAGTTTAAGTGATTCTGGATTTAATCTATGTGCTCATTCTTCAGGGCTATCGGTTGTTTCTACATCTGCATCTGACGTTTTTAGGATATATAATTGTCAACAGACTGAGTCAGGGGTAATGCTTTTACCGCACTTCAATATACCTGTTGATGGTGTTATCATTCATTCTTGTTTTGCTGAACCTATAGACAAAGCTGTCTTAGATAGTCGATTTGTATTTTTAACGTTACAATATTCCGAGGCCTGTCGATTAGAAATGCATTTATATTCTTGGAGCTGGTCTGAAAGTGTGGTCGAGTCTTTGGAGAAATCCAAGCTTCCACTACCTAACACTTTCCCAGTTCCTATATTCATCGTCCCTCTAGCTAACAACTCAAGCTTTTTGTTTGTTTCAAAATCCGAACTTACCATTGTGACTATTCATCAAATAAGCTCAGCTGAGTATGAATTCAATTCTTTCCCTTTTGAAGGAACTTTCCCAACGAGTTTTTATATTCCAAGTACTTTTCCTATAAACGATGAAAAAACCGATGTTGTTTTAATAGCGACCGATGATGGAATAATTTATTCAATCTTAATCACAGACAATGAAATGTTGTCTATTTTTCCTATCGCGAGGGTGTCAGATCCGATCTCAGTCTTCACAATGGAAAAACAAGGAAAGAATTATAGATTAACTTTTGGAAGCGACACAGGGTCCAATAGAGACCTCATAGTAACCGATATATTCGATAAAGAGTATATTGACACTATTCGGGGAGTTCAAAAAGTTAAATATAGCACCGTTCTGCTCTTATCAGACTATAAGAATTGGACCCCTGTATTGGATGTCCTGATTATAGATTCATTCAAGTCTCGCTCTATGACAAGTCCCTCTGACAAGGAATTGTGGACCCTCACAGGAGCTGGTAAGAGAACCCGCTTAACTCAATTAAGGCGAGGATACAACGCTCGTCGTACAAGTAAAACATATGATAAGTTACGGAAAGCGTCGAAGTTATGGTTTATTCCGTTACTTGGTAGAGAGTTTTTATTTTGCTCATTGCTCTTTGAGACAACTACTCTCGAATACCAACCTCAATCGGAAGAGAAATTATATGAGATCGAAGATCCAAAACTTGTTACGGACGAGGCAACACTATCGTTTTACAAGCTAAATGAACGTTATATCTTGCAGATCACAAGAGGCTCTCTAATAGTGTCAGATTTATTCAAGATGCTCGCCTTAAGCTTCAAAGGATTTCAAGTTGTTTCAACAGATAAACTTAACTCCCATTTAATTTTGATGACAGACACTGAGGGTCAACTTCAGATACAATTGATTCAATTAGATGAAGGCTTCCACCCAGAGGATGATCTTAGTGATGTTGAGTTTGCAAAATTTACAAGAAGTATTTCACTCGATTACCAAGCATCTACAGTAAAGCTCATAGAGATTAATGGTGAATATTATATCCTTGTCGGTGATTACGAAGGTAATCTATTTATATATAGCGCAGAAAGCTCGAGGATAATTGTCTCGATCTGCCTAAACTCATTTAATCCTTATTCTGACAGTTTGAATTCTGAGCCTCAAGATTTGATTATCGATGACATGGTGTTCTCCAATAAAAGGGGGACCGTACACCTAGGTACCAAGGATGGCTATTACATAGTGCTCAACTTCAAGGGAACCTTTGAACCTATTTGTGAGAAATTTTTAAAGTTGGGACTCACTCCGGTATCTCTCAGTTTTTTATCGAGCAATGAAGATTTCTTGATGCTTAATTGCAAAAATTTATGGATAGCCAGTGTATACGATTCTGGATTTCCGCACAAGGTTTATCTTGAAGAGAAGACCGATCGTGCCATAAAAGCTGCAATTCCATTATTACTAGAAGAAGAATCAGCCAAAATACCTTTTGCCTTCGTAAGATATGAAGGTCTCACGCTAGGGTCAATTAGTATAAATCAAGGTCCAGTAGTTAAGCAGGTAAACCTTGCAGAACCTGCTAAGAAACTATTTTATTTGTCATACCTCTCATGCTTCATTGTGCTATGTCTTTCGAAGGAACCTCGAAATCGATTAAAATTCATTGATCGAAAATCATTAAGAGCCATTCCACATAAAGAATCATTAATTAAATTAAACTCAGGGCCAAATTTTGATTCAATTTTCAGAAAAAATGAAGAGCCAATTTCACTCTGCATATGGTCAATCGTAAGAAACGATAAGGTTTCGAAAAAGCTTCTTATAGGTTGTCGAATTGACCACTCTAGGGGATCGTTTAAAATATTGAATGTTGGAAAAGCTTCTGCCCCAGATAACCAGGGTGACTTTTTAAAAGTTACCGAACTTAACTCTTTTGAACACAAAGAACCCATAAGTAGTATTCAACAAATTGGTGATACAATTTTATTTTCTAGTGGGGAGAGCATTTACACAACTAGTTATGATGCCTTTGAGAAAAGACTTAGACCAGTTGTTTGTATTCACACTTTTGGAAGTGCTATAATTTCAATGGACATTGCTAATTCGGATAGCTTGTTAGTTACCACGAATTCAGATTCGGCCATAATTTTACGGGATTTCAGCGAAACCCAAGATCCGAAGAACTTTCAGCTGTATGTGAAAGACCCAGATTCAAAGTTTTTACTGAATCAAGCAAAATTCGGTGATGATATAGTTGTCGCTGATAGATTGCACTCACAAATATTTGTTTTGGGAACGGAGAGGGCCACATTGCCCAGTAAGTTTGCTTATAAGTTATCCAGTATTCCTCGAGTATATTCTTCAACGTTCAACAGTTATTGGGTCAAATCCCAGAAACTCAAAGACGATGCTCAAGGCATTTGCTCTAACATTTTGTGCGTGGGAGTGAATGGAGAAGTTATTTCCATAAGGCCATCGTGCAGTAAGGATTCTGAGATCGACTCTTTATTGAAACATCTAGGAAACAGAAACTCTGCTCTGGTGGGATCTTTTGTCGAAAGATTGGATCGTCCTTTCAATAATAAAGTTACAGGAAAGGTTTTTCGTCCAATTTACAGACCGTATTTTGATTATCGTGAAAATAAAGGTGTTGTTATTGACCTCGATCTTGAAGAACTATCCAAAGTACGCAAGGAAGTTATATGCATATAGAAAATACATGCATATGTTGTACACGCACACTTCAAAATACATAGCTTATCGTCATTAATGGTGAATAAATTTTTACTCTCGACTTTTAAATAATAATGTAATATTAGTCTATATATTCATATACATATGGGTCGTTAAAATTAGTGTTCGGATAGCACGTCATCATGAGCACTACCTCCAGCACTAGCATCGCTTTCAGGAGAACTCTTATTATTTGAGGACGTTGAATTATCAGCGTCACCGTTTGTGGTCACATTAGACTGCTTATGCTTGAGCCGTTGTTGTCTGAATTGGGCGGCAGCACTTACTCTCTCCGAACTTCCATTATTTGTCTTTCTCAATTCCTGCAACAATGACCGCGCCCTTGATCCAACATCTGCATCTTGATCAGAAGAATCTAGTTCATTACCTGAGGTCGCATCTGTTGTTGCACTATCGCTTGCGGGTGGAGCGGAAAAGACTTCTTCAACGGGAGATGGTTCTCGATCAGGTTCTGTCTCTGAAGTAACAACAGTTGAGCTTGTTTCTTGATCACCAGAAGTTGCAATTGCTTTTCTTTGACTCTCCAATAGTTGCTTTTTCAACAAAGCCCTCTTTCGGGCTGAGGTGGCTTCACCTTTAGCTGGCCCGGCTGCCTTCAATTTTTCTAAAAGTGAATCCATGACGTTATCGTCATCTTCAACATCATCATTATCGACCTTCTTAGGCTTTCTGGGAGCTTCCAATAATTTCTTACGTTGCTCATAAACTCTTAATTCTTCTTCACGTTTTATGTTTTCAGATTGGGCCCTCTTAAAGTCGCTGATGAAATTAGCAAACTTACTAATGAAAGAATTTCTAACAAATGAGTCCGTAGGATCTTCACCGAAGTATCTCATCAACTTATCAAACTCAGTAAATGTACAGTTAGCTTGATCAAGCAAAAGTTCAGCTTTTCTATTGGCCTTTGGTAAAACAGGCTTAAGAACATTGCCTATTTTATCATTAGGATGGAAGGAAGTGGAGTCACTCAAATTACCGATATCGTAAGACGACTGAACATTCTTTATTGATTTGGCGTAGTCTTTACAATCATTTGATATAGTTTCAATGGAGAACTTTGAAATTTGGACGCATCTGGCCAATTCTTCAATAAACCTCAAAAGTTCTGGATACTGAGTTCTTACTATTTTCTCAACGTAATGAAGGAAAGTCATGCTATTCTTATCATCTTTCATGAAACTCAACCTTTGTAAAGAGCTCAATTTGAAACCCTGAGCTTGTTTAGTGGTATCGTTCATATAGTTACCAACGGCTAAGATTATTTCGAAAACTTTTCTCAAGTTTTGAGAATTATTGATGGCCTCAACAGTTTCATCAATAGCCTTGAGTTTTGCGACTAAATCATCATAATCCTTCACATAATTGGCTACCATGGTTAAGGCTCTAATTCTAGATTTCCAATAATGTTGTAAATTGTAAACTAATTCCAAGTAGATTCTATCGGGCCTTTGTAATTCATTAGGATCTTTGTCAGGCTTAGTTACAGCTCCTTTATAATCAGTGGAATAAGGTTCCAAGTTTCTTGCCAAGGTATTTGGAATTTCAACGATATCTTCTTTACCAAAAAATTCCAATACAGCTGAATTATTGAGCACATCACTATCACATCTTAAGACTTTGGAAACTACCTGTTCATCAGTCAAGTGATTATAATAATGTAAATTAATACCAAACTGCTGAGCAATGTCACGAGGCAAGAAGCTCAACTTATCGATATCTTCTTTTCTCTTGGTGGCCAATTTCTTGATTTCTTTAGCAGCAAAAATCAATTCAATCTCGTCAAAGACACCCTTAGTCATTAAATCAGAAGCAATGGAACGAGTCTCAGATTCTGACCAGAACGAATTTCCACCTGCACCATCGAATTTTTCCCAATGTAATTGTTTTAACTTTCTCTTTGGTCTTGGATAATTGTCGAATGGGCTTGGGGAACGAGCAATTTCGATAGGAGACATCGCACGCTTTGCTGCTGGAATAGGAAGAGGAGGTGCTGGCGGTGGAGGTGGAACCCCACCAAGTGAAGGTGGCAATGGGGGAGGAGGAGGTGGTGGAGGAGGGGCTGGTGGAGCTGGAGAGGCTTCTGCACCACCCAAAAGAGATGGTAATGGAGGAGGAGGAGGTGGTGGAGGAGGAGCCGAACCACCTGTTTCTTCTTTCTTAGGTGATTGAGGAACTTGCTCTTCGACAGAGTCTTCGAATTTGGACTCTTCACTATCCTGGCTCTCATCAACGGCTGAAGGTATAGGGCTCGATTTATTAACTTTGGTGTTTAATTCTTTCAAGAATTTTGGATCCATACCACCGATAGTAGTTTTCCTATTAGTTTTGTAAGTTCTTGAACTGTGACTATCAGAATCTGCGGTCCCATGATCAACTTTACCTTGGATATACTTGGCTTCAATTTTCTCCAAGATATCTTTCGAAGGAGCTGATTTTCTTTTTGGTTTAGACTTTTCAATGGAAGACAATTGACGCTTAAGTTCAGCTTTCAATCTTTCGACTTCTTCTAATTCTTCTTGAATCTTAGCCTTAATGGCAGGATCAACATTATCCTCATTGGATAAGGTATGTGCTAATTCTTCCGACTTGGAAGGATCATCTTTCAAATCGAAAACTATATTAAAATCTTTAAAGTTATTTTCCAATTCTCTCAATCTCTCCATAGCTAAAAATTTTTGCTTATTGAACATCGCGCTATTATTGAATTTCATGATATCATTAGATTCGGTCTGCAAACTAGATAATTTCTTTCTTAAATTGTCTAATTTATCCAAATCATCACCACGACAAGGTCTAGCAGGACCTTTAGGAGCGGATTCAATAGTAATTTCATCCTCTTCTGGTTCTGCGAGAAGTTTTTCGTCTTCAGAAAAGTCGGAAGCCGATTCAACTGGTTCAGGTTCAGAGGGACTGAGTTCCGAGCCAACTTCAGGAGGGGAAGACTTCATTGAAGGATCAACATAGGTTTCGAAGTCAGTCATTTCTAGTTCTCTTGCCATAGTTTCAATATCAGCCATTTGGTCTCTTAATTGTCTTAATCTTGAGCTTGGTTCAACTTGGGTGCCTAGCTGTCTATTATCTAACCTTGCCTCTGCTTTTCTTCTATGAATATGTTTTTGAAGTCTGTTAATCAATTTTTCATTTGTGGTTTGAATCAGTACAGTTGTTTTACCATCTTTACGTTTTTGTTCAAATTGAGCATTGTTATTCAACATAATCAATAATTCTCTCATTTCAACTTCTTGTTCTTGTTTTTCAATTAGATGTTTTCGCTTCAAGTCAGCTAATTCTAATTGTAATTCTTCGTTCATTCTTCTTGTTCTTAACAAGACAGTTTCTTGCTCTCGAATATCATTATTAAGACTTGTGATCAAACCATCAGAGCCTAAAGATAATTGTCTGGACATTTCATCACGTTCAGCAACTGCTTCATCAGCAATTTTTCTATATTTTTTAACTTCTTCCAAACTTTTATGATAAGAGTCATCTGTGCTCAAGCTGCTCATCAATCTGTTCATTGCTATACCAATCGCTGACTCATCATTTGTAGTATGAACTAAAGCAACATTCTGAATTAATTCATTAAGAAGCCTTATACTTCTGGTCATTTCTTCAGAGTCATCTCTTTTCTCTGATTGGGTTAAATATAAATTTTGAATAGCACTCAAAAAATAGCCTTGAGCATTACTGTTACGAACCGAGCCCCATAAATGCTGAACTAAGTTAACTGGGTCGTTGAAATCCAAATCAGTATCAATTTTTTCACGACTTTTCAATTCTGATGCATCATTTTCAGCTTGAGTTTCGAATTTATCAATTTCTGAATTCAACGCTTCATATCCCAATTCTCGAAATTTGACTAACAATCTTTGTAAGCCAGCTGCGGTGAATTGACTTCTCAATTGTATTCTAACTCTGAAATCAACTCCTTTGTCAATTATAGTATTTATAAGCATCATAGTACCGAAACAATATTCAACCAAATGATTTTCAGTTGGACCTTGACCGCTACCAACATGAGCCGATTTTAGTTCTTCACTGGCACCGACCAAAGAGTTTACGTACTTACCTTTTCCATCAATTGTTTTTTCCACCAAATGTAACCACAATTCAAATCTTTTATAGGTATCGGGAGTTGGGGGTTTTCTTACCAATTTTCTTGAAGAAGTAGAAGTAGCAGTTGAAGTGTGATGACTGTCAAATTCAAAATGAGCTCTTTGAGGTAAAGAATCCAAAGCTTTTAAAGTACGATGATAAATTCCCACATCGTTATCGATGAAATAAGCCACCATAAAAGTTAAAGTTTCAGCGGATATTTTTCTAGTTATGATTCTTGGTGATAGAAGTGATCTGGCGGTAGCATTTAATTGTAAATCGGTAACAGTATCCATACTATCCATTCCGACTCTTTGGTTCATAATTGATCTAAGAACTTTCAAAGTATTAAATTCTTTATCAAATATATCATCATTAATATCATTAATTTCAGATTTATTGATACGATCTTGAATTTTTGTTAAATAAGCGGATAAAGCAGCAATACCTTGATAATCATGTATAAAGCTACGTAACCAATCAATTCTTTCAGTTCTTATTGACACCCCTAATTCATTCAAGTCAGAAGCAGTAATATTTTTTGAAACCAATTTCTTAGTGAAATAACCAGGAGAAGTATGGGCTTCACGTTGTTGACGTCTAAACTCACTAGCAAAATCTTGTTCAATCATCATCCATTTTTTGCCATAATCATAATTCATCATTTCTTGTTTAGCTGGGCCTGGTAATGCTTTAAAATCTCTTTTATCCATTAAATCTCTAAACATACGATCAATTTCATAATTCAGACTTGGTTTTTCCAAATGAGCCCCTGACATTGTTTGATTGCTTGAATCATTTAAAGAAGGATTTGAAATAATTAAAGAAGGGTTTGAAATCAAGGGAGTTTGAGAATGTTTACGAGAGCTGGCATTTGAAGCCATTGAAGTATGAGGATGAGGATGACTTCTAGCTGTTTTAACATCATAAGGATTATTCAGTGAAGAGCTTTGGAAGCTATAAGTTGAAGCATGACGAGAATGATTTGAATTTTGAATTTGAGGGCTTGGAACTATATTAGAAGTGGATGAAGTAGATGATTTATTAGTTAAAGATTTAGTTAAGTTAGAACCATAACTATTATGTCTTCTATTGGGAGTAGATGAAAGATTTGTATTTGATTGATGAAGAGTATTTGAAGATAAAATACTTGAAGAATCAACCGAAGATGAATCACTTGAAGGATCAAGATGTGGCGGACTAGATTTTTCTCTATCTTTTTCTTTATTTTTCCTCATACTAAATATTGAGCTTGAAGACATTCTATTAGAGTTTGAATTAGTTGTTGATGATCTTGAAGGAGAAGTTGAAGGATTCAGATTTCTATAGTAGGATTCATAAGCTCTTGAATTCTTCAATTCTTCATCCAATTGATTGTTGGTGAGAGAAGATCCAGAATGAATGGAACCATTATCATTTCTACGTCTCATTATTGGAGTATGTACAAGACTTTGTATGCGAGGGCGGCAATGTGTATGGAGTAAGGAATTGAATCAAAAAGGAATAACAAAAAACAACAACAACAAAAAAAAAGAAGGAACAACGAAGAAACCGAATATAATTATAACAGAATTGAAATAAAACGAAAACGAAAACAATAAACTTTGGAAGAATAGGGAGGGAAGGATAATATGAAAAGGGATTCGATTGGTATGATAGTAAGAATAAATATGATTGAAGTTGAGTTTAAACAACCGATTAAATTGAACAAATCAGAAAAATACGGACCAGATAAAATGAAATAACCAGGAAGATCAACGTACAATCATCAAAGTATTAAGGAGGGATAGAATCCAGGAATATACAGCTTGCAAAATGAAACAGAACAAACACCAAACGGAAAGGACAAAAAAAAAAAAGGACGGAAAAAAAAAAGAAAGGTTGTAGTGGAGGAAAAGACCACTTGATACGAATGAATGGATTGGGAATGTAAGGTTCTGCTGATTACTATATGAATGTTAATGAAATCCTTTTCAACTAAAGAAGAAAAGAGTTGAATAAGTAAAATTGACGAAGATAACCGACGATTCAGCAAAAGAACACACTGAGAAAAAAGTATCAAGGCAAAATCAAGCGGGAACCAAACAAAAAAAAAAAAAAATAGTGCTCCCACTAAAAAAAACCAGCATAAAAAAGAAAAAAAAAAAAAAAATTCAACAATAAAAACGGAAGAGTAGGTAATACTACAAACACTTACAAGTCCAATGTAATATACGATACATGGATACAACGACGCACCGATTACTAACTAGTAGGTCAAAGAACTTAAGAGTCAACGAAACTCAATTGGTGAGAATCGAAACTAGTAATTGAATAAGATTTGAGAAAAAGAAAACGATTTGGGGATCATAATGGGGGTTAAAATGACAACGTAGTAGTTAAACGAACAACTCAAAATAAGCCAAAATATATCAAATGTAAAAAGACAAAAACAACGACAAAACAACGACAAAACGAAAAAAATGACTAAATAAACGCAAAAAAAAGAAAGAAGTTAAAAGCAAAAGAAAAGGTCAATTGTATATGCTTCCCCCAAACAAGATATATTACAGTACAAATGTAATATACATGTAATGAATGTAATACAAATGTAATACAACTAATTAAAAACTGTACAATATACTACTAAAACTAGTCTAAAACACACTGCCCGCTTGTTCGCGTGCTTATGAACTCGGATAATGTTCTGCTATTTAGGTCCAATACTTGGTTTTTCTTACAATTTCTCTTTTCCCATTGCTTTTTTCTTTTCTTTTTCTATTTCTTTTTTTCTTTTGCAATAGAACATCTTCATGGTCTATTTCATCTTTGTAATTATTTTTTTCATATTGGCGATGGTCTAGTGAACATTTGAAATTGCCCCTTGGGCGTCGAATTGGGGCGTTTTAATGAGTTCCACTATAAATAGGTAAACTGTGACAGCTGTTTTTGCATGCGAAGCGCGTCCTAAATGATATTTTTTTTTTTTTTTTTTCTGTTTATGTGGATCAATCCAGATAAGGAAAAAAACGCCAATTCAACACAAGAGTACATCATACAAGAGTACATCATACAAGATATTCTTTTGAATATATATTAAAGAAGAAAAAAAAATTGTACATAATAATCTCACTGTTCAATGCTTTCTTTTAGCATTTCCATGGTCTCTTTCAAATCATTGTTCATCTTTTTTTTAAATTGTTTACTCTTACTCTTCTTTCTAGTTAGTTTAACTTCAGAATCGGGCTCAATCGCTTCATCCGATGCATTGAGAGATTCCGAATCCTTAAGGACTGTAGATTCATCATTGGATGCATTTGTAGACTCATTAGTAATTGAATCTTGATCAATCGATTCCTTTATTGAATCTTTTATTGATTCTTTTTCAATCGATTCTGGGTCATTTGGTTGTTGGGTTTTGGCGAATGTGGTTGAACTATCGGCAAATTCATCATCACTTTCATCAACAGGATCTTTATTTTTATCAAATTTTAAATCACTTGGTGATGAAGGTAATTTTTGATTTGGATTAAATGCCGGTGGTGGTGGTATTTGTTGACCATGCCTCAAAGTGATTTCTTCTTCTAATATTATTTTAAATGCATCATAGTGAATTGCATCAATATTTAATTCTTCAATATCATCAACATTATCCCAAAATCCAATCTTACTCCAATATATTTTATTTCTTATTAATATTAATAAGATATATAATTTCATTATAATCGATTCTTCAATCATATCAATCGTTGGTCCTCTTTGATGTTCATCAATACCTCTTGCCTCCTTAGGTACTGTACCTCCAACATCCTTATTATTATCCACTGAAAGTTTATCTAACTCACTATTAACACTACTTAATGAAGGTGAAGTATTTGATCTTCTATTACTGTATTTTTCCCAATCAGATAATCCACCAGAATTTCTTTTAAATTGAAAATTTGAATTTGAATTATATGCATATTCATCATATGAATGATTTTGTTTTAATTTATAAACATTTTGATTTATTAATCTTAATTTAGCAAAGAACTCACAAATATTTCTTAATTTAATTAAACAAAAATTACATAAGGGATAATTAGCAATTACCTCATGTCTTTCTCCATTTATATTGGTAGTGGTGGCCCCACTTCCACTACTATTACTATTCGTATTGGGTGATTGGGTTATTGGAATTGGACTAAATAATTTCAATGTATATAATCTGGCATGTTCTAATACATCATCTTTATTTTCTCCACAAAATCCACATGGATCTTTAACTGCAACTGGTACTTCATTATAATTACGATTCTTACCTTTATATGTTAATTTAAATGTTTCATTTATCCCACTAACTGGTTGAATCATTGCTTTACCTTCAACCAATAAATTCCAAAAAGTCTTACCCTTTTGCCAACGATTAATAAAACTTGAAGTTGGAATTACTGGTACATGTCCAATACTAATCTCTAATTCTTCTTGCCAAATTTTTTTGAAAAATTTTAATTTTTGTAAATTAACTAAATCAAATGTAAAATCTGGTTTTATTAATTGATAAATAAATGATTTAAAATCTTGTTGATATATTGATAAATCAAATCTTATTGCTTTAACAGTTGGTGAATATATTATTGATTGTAACTGTTGTACATATAAATAATTTTCTCCTGAATTTAAATTAGTAGAATTACTAGTTAAATCTTCATTTTGATAATCATCCTTTAAAATTTCATCATTATTGAATTGTGACAGATCTAATTTAGGAGTATTAGACTTGGAATTGGATTGAAATAATTTCTGTTGATCTTCAATCTTAATAAATAAAGATTTTAAATCCTTTAATTGATCCTGTAAATTATCAATTATTGCATTTTTTTCATCAATTTCTTCATATAACTTCCTATTCTTAACTTTGAAATTATAAGTCTCTCTCAGAGCATCACTAACCATTTGATTAGCTTCATTGAAAAGTGATTCACTCAAATCTTCAACCTCACTTTGTAATTTCTTATTTTCCGATTCAGTGGATTCTTTCTTTATCTTTAATTCTTGGAAATCTTTATATAATTGACTATATTTTGGGGATAAAGTACTAAATTTACTTTCATATGATTTCAATTCTTTAACTGATGCTTTTAAATTGCTATTTTCTTTATGTAAATGTAATACAGTCTCTTCTAATTCGGATTGTTTAGCAACCGCTGTTACCAATTTGGTTGATAACAGAGTCACCTCCTTGGTTAGCCTGGCATCTAATGCCTCTGGTGATTCTGACATTACTAAGTCAATAATACCAAAATTTTCTTGATCAAATTCCTGGATCAATGAGTTTCTTTAAAAAGGTAATCGACTTGGACGTGTCTTTTAATCGTAAAATTTGATTTCGTCAACCGCACAACGAAAACAAGGGAAGGAAAAACAAAAAAACAAAACACAGAAGTAGTATTTAACCCTTGATAAGAACTTTTAGGTAAATTGAAAACTTGGTGAGTTATGAATGTTCCAATGCTTCTGATAGATGTATGAACAAGTTAAAAGAAGAGGAATGATAGTGACTTAATTCTTATTTTTTTTGAGTATTCTAATTTTTTTCGTACCGGAATTATCTCTATCGCTGAAAAGTGTGGCAAGAGGCCCGTGCACCTCGTAAAACTAGGCTTTCAATACTTTACATCTTGAATTAGAAGATATCGTAGAAGCCACCGACAGAGACAGATAGCTAGTGAGTAGGTTATCTTTCGAAGTAGTCCAGTTCTTTTAATCATATTTCTGAGCTTTCTTCGCTTTGATGTACTAGTTTGGATAAGGAATCTTGATTTGGCTTTAAGTTTCGCGATAAGCTGCGATTTTGAATAATGAAATAACTACTTCTATTTTTTCCCCATACTTGTTGCATAATCATTAAAAGGATGTTGATCGGAACATCAAGCAATGGTATATCGCATGATTCCAAGCTAACGTTTGATTCACTACCACTTGAGATACATCGTAGTATCATTAATAAACTTCTGCAACAGGATAGTTTAAATTTAATGACAACAAATCGAAGGATGTACTCATTAGTATTACCAAGATTATATCAGCATGTTATTGTTGATAGTGATATAAGTCATTTTACCAAGGAAATATCTTACCGACATAATAGGTATGATACTGAATTTGGAAATTGGTATGACATTGCGAGTACTTATATAAATAATTCATATAACTTTATGAAATTTTTAAAGAGTTATATAAAACTTCATTGTAATAAGGTTGGGAATTCAGATTCACCTCATATAAAGATCTTGAATGTCATCAAGTTACCAGATTCAATTAACACATATGAACACGAATTTAAATATACAATTAGAAAGTTTTTTTGTATGATAACTAATTTACAGGAATTAATTTGGTTAAATCGAAATTTTAGATTTGAATTTCTAAATTGTTTAGAAAATCCTCAAAATTTGTCCGTACTAAGGTTGAATATTAGATTTACCGATTATTTATATGAGTTGTTAAATCAACAAGAATCTAATAAAGATTCTCAATTGAGATTTAATTTAACCAAGCTAACTAAATTTGAAATTAAACCTTTTATAAATTCAGATACATTGACAAAAATCTTAAACGAGCTTATCATTAGTAATGAACATTTAGAAGTGGGCGAGCAATTAACCTCGCTTAGCTTATCGCGTACCGAAACTGATAAAGGAGAGACTAATATAATGGCAGATGAATTAGTGAATAATGCCGGAGCAATGTTTCCAATATTTGATCTTTTAACAATACCCAGTATTTGTTCCAGTAATTTGAAAAGAATGCCAAACTTGACAGCTTTAGAGTTAAATGATTTTTTAATCCAACCACAAGATGCTGAAGAATTGATTAAAACTATTAATTTGAGTGAGTTAAAAATATTAAAATTATCGAATATTAGTGAATTTCAATTTATACCAACTACAACCGAATCCATAAATGAAAATTTATTACCAAGTTTTTTAAATCAATTATCTAGTCATTTAAGTAAATTGAAGCATCTTCGACTTGATTATCGTCAAGCATATACTGATACAGTACCCATTTTTATAAAAGATTTGGCTTCGAATAATCTTGAATCTTTAGATCTTACTATTCGTCAAAATAACACATTTGCTACCAATTATCAAGATTATAGTGATGCAATTACAAAATCAACTAAATCCCAGAATCTAAGACATCTTTCCATTGAAATTAGACAAGAAACACTCATGTTCGATATTGATTTACCAATGAAGGAATCATCATTTTATAACCAACTTGTGAATTGTCCCAACTTGGAAACCTTAAGAATTAGTCCAGAAGAATCAAAATTAATTCAAGTTTTGAAAACGGGCAATTTACCAAATTTGAATAAATTAGATATAATAAGTTCAAGTTGTTTAGGACTAGTTAATCCTGAAATATATCAGGCATTGTTAGAATTCGAACAAAAAGTCTTAGTTTATGCTCAAGCGGCTGGAACAAGATTAAAGTACATCTGTGTTAACGGCAAACTATTTGAATTGCAAAGATTTGGTAACGGTCCAATGGTTCATCCTAGGGACGAGATTAGTATTTGGTTTAACCGAGAGGTACGGGTTTAGTATTATTGCAGCAGCAGCAGCACTAGCGACAGCAGCGAATAATCAGCCGCGCTAAAGGTCTCAGATTGTTGGTCTCTTACCGTAAGGACAGTAGTCAGCACATACATATAGGAGTTAGGGAAAACTAATCACGATGAACGTACGGCTACTCTTTAATCTGAGTATTCAATAATGTTGTACCTTTCAGAGTTATTAGTTCAATTTGTAACAACTTGGCATTCACAACCTCGAGTTATGCAAAACGAAGCGGATATGCACACTACATTGATACCAAGATAGCAGATGATCAATTTTTTTTGCGTTTGGGTCTACAACAACAAGCAATAATAACCATAAAGAATTATTCTATTAAAAAGCCAAAGCTATGTAAAAAGCAAATTATTAAAGACACGTAAAGTCATTAGAAGAAGTGAAAATATGTAAACAACGAAACATTAAAACGATTGAACATCGAAACTAGTTTGCAGCATGAAATGATAAAGATTAAGATTAGTTTGAAGATTTAACGGCGAAACCAAAGATATCACCAAAGAAAGAACCTTCAAATTTTGATTGATATTTAACAGAGTTAGCTCTGATTTCATTCATAATAGCAGCTTCCTTTTCTGGAGCAGTTAATTTGATTGGAGCAGCTGGAGCAGACATGATTGAATAGTTTTTATATTTAGATTAAAGTATAATAAATAATAATCAAAAGCAAATCAATAAACTTATCTTAATTAGAGGATATTGAATCATATTTATAATCTTGTTTGAGTCATCAAACTCATAAAATGAGTGCAAAAATTTTCTCTTTTTCCCTTTTAGTTGCAATCTCTTTCTCTGATGGACAATTTCTCGGATCGATGGCACCAATCAGTGAGAATGTTTTAGCGCGCCTCTGTAGGAAATACTAACAAAAGGAAAAAAAAAGGTGAAAAAAAAGAAAAGTATAGAGAAACACCTAAAAAACCAAAAAAAAAAATTTTAGTTCTTCGCATCTCAAAAGTCCGACAGCTTGTTAATCCGAATATGGCTCCACCAGATTCAGCCATTCTCTATCAAATACTTTTAACATTGGCTCTTGCATTACTGGTTTTTTGATTTTGACTCCACTCTATCAGAATACGGACTCGAGCATCGGGGTGTGACTTTTCTCCGAGGATTATTATCTTATTCCCTTTTTCCAAGAATTGATTGATATATGGAATACTTCCCATCGTCCGTCAACCCAGAAGGGCAGGAAAGGGCATCACAATTAATCCGTTAATGGCCTATATGATGGGTTTCTGTGCAGTGAGTTGAGCTTAAAACGAAGTCCGGTCAAAAGGGACTGCTCTTTTCTTTTTGTCTTTTCTTTTTTGAGTCATGTGACCATTTTTCCGCAACCACAGAAAAATATAACGACCCATTTTAAGCACACTTTATTCTATATGGATTTTGCATCATACCACTACAAACTAGTATTTTATGGTATCTGTTTTTTTTATTTGTACAACTATGAATTATCAAAGATTAATGTGAAAAGAGCAAGATAAAGAGTTCTAACCATTGGTCATTGGTGCTAACTCCCGGCTCCCCTCCTGAATATACTGAGACCAATGAAGTATGGAAAGCCCCTCTTCGTTCAGGACTTAAGGGAATAGTCTGCAAAAAAAAAAAAAAGGAAAAACAGAATCAAAGAGCATTTACTGAGCACCACCCCTCATATACCAATAAGAGGTACCCAATGCTAATAGAAGAACTAGTAAGTATAATCTACCGCGTTGGGTAACTCCCAACCACATTGTATTACCAACAATTGAATCAACAAAAGGTCTTAAGATTAATTGTTTGACATAATCAATTTTGGTAGCTTTCATGTAAATTTGAGTAGGTCCACTAATGATTTCAGATTCATCATTAATATTAAATTCTTCATTACTAGTTGGATGGAATTTATGTGAATTTGATCTTTCATTCGGTAAAATTTTTAGATATCCAGTATCATTACTAATAATTGATTCTGGGGCTTTAATTGGAATTTTAATTTCCAAAATAACTGGTTGATGGTCTGATTGTAATAGATTAGATATACTTTCATACCTAATAACTCGTGGTTGTTGGTCTTTAATTGAATATGTAGATTGAAATAATATTCGATCACACCAGGAAGGGGATCTTTTAGTATTATAAATTGCAGTACCTTGAATAAATTTATATGTTGGTGAAAATTCAATACAACCTTCACTAAAACCAGTTAAAATATCACCTTTCCCAATTCCAATTGTTAATTCATCATTGTTTTCAACTAATTTTTCAATATTATTTCGATGGTTTATTTTTTTAGTTTGATCATGTAATTCAAATAGTTTTTTACTAATACTTGAATTTGGATCATAATTTTTGACAGTTCTATAATTTAAATCTCCCATTATAAAACAATGTGTTTTGGGCTTTAGTAAACTCCAACCATCATCAAATTGTAAACTTCTCATTATATCATTCATATTCTTATTACGTTTATTATAATAATATTCCCCTTCTCCAGCACTTAAATGCATTGCCGCAAAAGTCATTTCAATATCTTCTTCTCCGTTTTTATAATTAAGTCTTAATCCAACTGCTCCTTTCATTGATGAGCCAAAATATCCACATCCACATCTTGAATGCTTTATCTTATTGATTCTCAGTACGTACGGGGTTATTGCAATAAGTCCAATTGATCCAACATGATCAATCGAAACAGTGTGAAATCTAACCTCTTCATTTTTATACTTGGTATTAATTGCCTCCAACAAAATCTCATTCATGTCAATCATATGCTTATTAGCAACATCCGGGAAACTACCATCAAGTATTGAACATAACTCTTGAAATCCAAAAACATATATGGTTGATAGCGTATTGGGTAATGCCTCAATGATCTTGGAGATAAGCTCTTCTGATTTTAACTTGAGCCTATTGCAATTGTAAGTGAATAAAAATATTGGAAGTTGTGCCATGATTTCTAATTGATAATTGGATATAATCTGTTGATAAGGGTTCAAAAAGATGGGGTTTTGTTTCTCTACTTTTTGACTCTCAGCTTTTTCCTTTTTTCTTTTTCTGTCTCTCTTCACCGTTTGGAACTGATTTTTGTCATCCTTTTTTTTTAGTTATATAGTAAGTGAGACATCTCAGCATAAGTCATCCCTACACATAAAGTTCATTTAGTTATAATATACTAATGTCCCGATTTATAGAGCCCCAAAGGTTTCTACTAGAAGAAATAGATACTATTGAACAAGCGGTTGCCACTCGCCTCCGTAAATACCCTTCTCTTTTACCAAATTCCGAGACCTCATCTCAAACTAAACGTCCATACAAAGAAACTCTATTGCAAAAACATGAACTTCGATTCTTCCTAGATAAATATAAAAAGCAATGTTCATTATTTCTAGATAATTATGAAAATAGAAAAGATATTTTTTCAAATGAATTGAATAATTTGAATGATCCTACCCAAAATTTTAAAGTGTTTGATGAATTGCTAAATCATATAAACTCTCGTCATGAACTAGGTGATAATGAAGAGATTGAACCAGCTGAAGACACAACTAAATTATACTCAATGTACTCGAGTGCTCCCCCAGATGACTTCAAATTGGTCAAACGTGGTAGAAATAAACGCCAAATGGTTAAACGTAAACACATTTTATCAACTGCGGCAAGCCATATATCTTTAGATACACTTTTTAACCCAAAAGAAGAATATGGGAAATATATTGACTTATCCGAATTTTTCCCTTTATATCAATCATTACAAAAACATGAAAGTCACTCTGTCAATGAAATTTCCTATGTTGAATACTTAAACTTATTCCATAAATTCCCCTATGATAACGTTGAAAGTAGTTCGGTTTCCTATCAAGACTATTTACATAAATTGTTAAATTATTTATCCAACTTTTATTCTCGAGTGAACCCTTATGATGATATTCCCAAAACGCTTGAACTGATCTCTAATTCCTTTGACCCATTAGCTAATGATGGGAAGCCAAATGAAAATGGTGAAGTTTTTTGTAATGCTTGTGACAGATTATTCACCAAAGAATCAGTTTATAAAGGACATCTCGATGGGAAAAAGCATAAAAAGAATGTTTCAAAATCAGCAAACCCCAATCATCTCACTGAATACAAAATAAGCCAATTGGCCTCAAGACTCTCCACCATTATCAACGCAACAATATCCAACAATGAACGTAAAGCAGCATTAACAGATAGAGAGAGGTTAATTGAAGACTTAGCTTCAAACGGCGATGAGCTGGAATATACTACTGCTGATGAATCTGCCAACGAAGATCATACCAAAACTAATGCCTCTGATTCTGATTCTGACTATGACGAAGAAGACACTAAAAACCTACCTCTAGGTATTGATGGTCAACCAATACCTTATTGGCTTTATAAATTACAGGGGCTTAATCGTACATATGATTGTGAAATTTGCGGAAATGCCAGCTACAAGGGTCGGGCTCTTTTCTTCAAACATTTCAGTACTCCAAAACATCAACATGGACTTAAGTGTCTTGGAATTGATGATAATTACGTTCCAGTATTTAAAAATATTACTAAGATCAATGAAGCCACGGACTTATGGAAAAGATTGAAGAGAGAGAAAAGAGCTCAAACTGCTGATATCGAAAACGCAGTTGAAGTTGAAGATAGTGAGGGTAATGTCATGTCTGAAAAAGACTATCTAGAATTGAAAAAGCAAGGATTATTGTAAAATTACATATATTGTATAGATGAAAAACGTAAATACATGCATATATTCTAATCCAAGTAAAAACTCGAAAATGAATTCTATATCAAGAGAGATATTCACCGAGTACGGTTCTTCAAGCTACTTAAAACGAAAGTGCGGCAAAACAACGAGAAAAAGTGACAAAAAAAGAGAAGTATCCCAACGCTCATTGAAAAATACGCTAATGCAAACTTGAAATCGTTTTGATTTGCAATGAGCAAAGTGATTGCAGAAAGGATATTTTACACAACCGCCATTTATATATAAATCAATTAATCCAATTTTTGAATATATTATTGGATATTTATGAGGTTGAATAATATACCTTTTTTCAATAAATTTCCAAGAAGAGTAAGAATCAAGCTATATCAAATGGTAGGATCACCAAAGCCTGATACGAAAGGAACCAAAAGATTGACCTCCCCTGGCATTAATAATAATGGTGTTCCCCAGCGTGACGAGTTAGGTTTTCGCGTTAAAAGACAGGTTCTCGATAAGACCACAACCACTGCTTATGAACAATTAGGTGAAGATTCCTACGTTGATTCTACGAATACGATAAATAAGCACAAAACCATCGAAGAAGAAGAAGTTGAAGATGCTGGATATATTTTAGATGGTAGATTAAGAAGAGTCAGCTCTTATTTTTTTACTTATATGACATATTGTAAAATGAGATGGAGGGATCGAAAATTAGTTGACATTTTTATAAGTGAATTCAGAGATCGTGAACCAGAATATTACAAAAAGATCATAGGTGCCGGCCAAGTAAGTCTTAACAAAGTACCTGCAAACATTGAGTCAGTCGTCAGGAATGGGGATTTGATTAGTCATAGGTGTCATAAGCACGAACCTGCTGTGACTTCGAGACCTATAAAAATTGTGCACGAAGACGAAGACTTGGTAGTCATCGATAAACCTTCAGGAATTCCAGTTCACCCTGCGGGAAGATACCGTTATAATACAATTACTAAAGTATTTCAGCACGAATTTGGAAAAATAGTCCATCCTTGTAATCGTCTCGATAGATTAACTAGTGGTCTTATGTTCCTTGGTAAGAATGCAAAAGGAGCCGACAAATTTGTTCAACAAATCAAAGACCGTTCAGTTAAAAAGGAATATATCGCAAGAGTGGTTGGCAAATTTCCATTGGGGGATGAAAATTGTGAATTGACGGTCGATAAATCGTTGAGAACTATCAATCCCAAATTAGGATTCAATCAAGTTGATTTGGAGAATGGAAAAGAAGCCAAAACAGTTTTCAAAAGAATTTCGTATGATGCCAAATCCAATACGTCTATTGTTAAATGCCGTCCTTTGACTGGAAGGACTCACCAAATCAGAGTTCATTTACAATATATCGGTCACCCAATTGCCAACGACCCTATATATTCCAGTCCTAAAGTCTGGGGTGAATCTTTAGGGAAGAATGGAGAGGCAAACATTGAAGAGATAATGGGTAAATTAGATCGTGTTGGTAAGTCTACCGCATGCTCCACTTGGTTTCATCCTCAAGAAGATGGGGAGGTTCTACTGGGAGAAAAATGTGAAGTCTGCGAATATGATCTCTATACTGATCCTGGTCCTAATGATCTAGATTTATGGTTGCATGCTTATAAATATGAAGCTGAGGATAAGTCGTGGTCATACAAAACTGAATACCCTGATTGGGTCATTGATCCTCATAGAGAATTTATGGAGATAGCTTTAGTAAATGCTGATAAATGTGGTGAAACACAAACTCAATTTAACGTTGGTGCAGTACTTACATTAAACGGAGAAATACTTTCAACTGGTCATTCAAGAGAGCTTCCTGGTAATACACATGCTGAACAATGTGCGTTGGAAAAATACTTTGCTAGAACTGGAAAAAGAGAGGTTCCCCACGGTACCGAAATATATACTACAATGGAGCCATGCTCCTTGAGATTAAGTGGTAATGAACCATGTGTTGATAGAATATTGGATACTCGCATAAAAACTTGTTTCGTTGGTGTTTTAGAACCAGATATTTTCGTCAAGGATAATACTGGGTATAAAAAATTAACTGAAGCTAATGTTGAGTATATTCATATCCCAGGATATGAAAAGAAAGCTTTAGAGATTGCTACGAAAGGTCACGAGAAAAAGGCTTCAACAGAAGCCAAATAAGTAAAATCGTCAATTATGTCATTAGGTAAATATAATAATACAATATAGACTATTAATCATCATCCGATGTATTCAAAATAACTTCTCTTCTAGAATAAACGAAAACATCTCTTCTTCTACCAGAATTAGTTTCATTTGTAGTAGTAGTAGTGGTGGTTTGATTATTAGGGGAAACGTCTGCTTGAAGATATGATTCATCTCTCTCATTACTAGAGACAGGATGATAACGAACCTCCTTCCTGGAATTTTGAAGGGAGTCGTTCTGGATTCCTATGGGCGGTGTTGAGACACTGACTGATCGAGGTATTGCTAAACCAGTAGCAATGATTTTATCAGTCAAGTCCAAGAAAGCCGATTTAGCATTTTTGAATGTTGCCATAAATTTGGTTGATCTTGCCGGAGGTTGATAAATCGGCGATGACTTGCGGGCACCAAAGTCTTGATTGAAATTTCCATGTTCCTCATTTCTCGGGCTATCTGAATTTTTGTTATTTGATTCATTGTCATTATCGTCATTTTCACCATCAGTATCTTGTTCAACGAAGAGTTCAAAGCGGTCAAGTTCATACATTTCATCTTCGTAAAACTTCCTACCCAAAACGCCTTCCTTTTCTTTTATTTTCATGATCATATTGAATTTATTACACCATTCCCAAGGAATAACAACGCAAATAACATAAGTAACCACAGAGAAAATCTCTGACAATTCGTAGACCCAAGCGTTTGCAACATCGGCAATGAAAAATGCAACAGGGCTATATATAAGGATGAATGTCAATAATGACAATAGCCAAATATCTTTATTGGCTATGATATAACTTATTTTACTCAACTGAAATACCGAAATTAAAGCTGCGTAACAAACAGCCATGGCAATTCTTACCAAATAGATAAAAGCTGGTAAAATATCACCGGCTTCATTCTCTTCATCAAAGTCGTGAAATTTTGTGACGGCCCAGATAACTTGCGAGGTTATTGATGCAATAAGTCCAACGAAAAAGGTTAATCTTTTATCATTTTGCCTCAGAAAGATTCTCATAATTACTTGAACTTGATTTATTTGCAACAAGATGACCACTATCAAGTCAAGAATATTCAAGAGCAAGCTATTATTGATAGATTCTAATAATCGGGCCCCGTGGAGATATCCAACACTTTGCTGCTTGTGTAGAATCGTGATTGACTTGACGACAGTAATTAAAAGAAATATCGAGGAAAGCATGGTTGATGATTTTAATAGTATTGATGATTTTATTGTATAATTTGTAAGTACGAATAAGGTTAAAAACCAAGTTATTACTGCCAGAATAGATATTGAGTAAACTATAGGTACTATGCTATATGCAAATGAACCTCTATCACCATGTCTCGTAAATTCCTCCCACGCACGTCGTATTGTAGGCAAAGACTGACTGATCTTCTTTAAAACTAAACCCATGTTAGTGTTTAGCATAGGAACTGCATCCTCATAGCAGTGTTGCTTATATATGGCTGCTTTAATATATTCAACAGGAGTATTTAAATCATGAGAAACTAATAAGCCTTCAGGTAGATCGATCGGTTTGCACGATTCATATATCTTCGTTATCCACTTCGTATTTCTCCAGTACATCTCGTATGAGGTTCGGGAAACTTCTGATAGTGAGCTTTGATAGAATATATTTAATGATGAAGCTGTTTTTCGTTTCAAAGTAATTATAATCTGCCAATCTTGGCAGATTAGGGTTGTTGTTTGTGCGCTTAAAAGCTCCATACATAAATATGTTCTGTGAAGCGTGAGCGTTTTCGCTTAGGGCCCTAAAAATAAAATACTAATACAATAAAAAAAAAAAACGAACTCGGTGAAAACTTCAATAAGACGAAGATTTGGAAGGTTTACTTTAGATTTATCTTCTTCATCTTCACTTAAGACTACTACAACAACGAACTATCAAGTTTATTGTTTCTTTTTTCCCCTTAGTCTATTTGTGATCGGTCCTTCAATTGCTTAGCGCTTAAACTTCTTTTCATCAGGAGTGAAGCCAGGTACAGTTTTTGAGATTTGATTCCCATCGTTTCACATTTCAGTTGTTTGCTTCAATTTCATTAGCTCAAAAATATAATTTCAGAAATCAATTATATATCAATTTTTTACTCAGTATAATTGAGGCTTTCAGATAATGTCGGAAAATGGAACTGACGTATTCATTAACAAAAGCATTCCTGATGTAAGTGAAACTAGGTGTAACCCGAATGCGTCTAACGGTGAAACTGCTCCTGATTCTTTATTGACTCCTAAGAATAATCATCAACGTTCTGAGTCTTCATATTCTCGAAACTACTCTTTATTAGATATATACGGTGTTGATTCACCGTCTGTTGAGTCGAGTCCGGAAATGTCAAAAAAGAAATTGGTGATTGACACCGTGGTGGCCAATGAAATAGGTGAAGATACTTTAGATTCTCCTAGTACAGGAGTCAATACACCAGCCACGGTTATTCAAGAATCACTTCCACTTGGAAATCATAGCTCTAGTGCACTTCACAAAGTCAGCCAGAATCTTCCAGAAAGTCCCTATCATAGCGGAGGAACTGATGAAACTTATGTTACTACTGCACCCACTCTTAACAGAGCTAATCTAGATGTCATGGAAAATACTAATGATTTGGCAAGCCAAAGTGACAATGTAAGCAATTTCAATTTTAATCAAATCAACAATTTTTCAAATTCTAGCATTAATAAAAAATCTCCTACTATTCAAGGGCAACAACCAAAAGAAATGGATGAAGTCAACTCGGAGGCACCCACAAGTGATCAACGGGATCGAGCCCAGAGTCCCGTAAAATCAGATCCAAGAAATGAAGATCATGAAGTGTACCTTTCAGTACAAAGAGATGAGAGTATAGAAAAATTATTAGCCTCTGATTTCGACCGTTATGGATTTAAGA
This sequence comes from Hyphopichia khmerensis, assembly GCA_030569195.1. Lineage (NCBI taxonomy): Eukaryota > Fungi > Ascomycota > Pichiomycetes > Serinales > Debaryomycetaceae > Hyphopichia > Hyphopichia khmerensis. The sequence continues at coordinate 170,741 of JAJMKE010000013.1, read as the reverse complement.
AGGCTTCCGGATTTCATGACATTTCTAAAGAAAAATACAATGAATGGTTTTCCGAATATAGCACCCACCTTAGTCGCAGGAAGAAGAAATGGGAGCTATTAATGAAAAGTCACGGTCTAAACATCGATCCCCAAGGAAAAGTTCCCGTCAGATTTCCACCTAAATCTGATAGAGTCAAAAAATTGATAAGAAAAGGATTGCCTCCGGAGTGGAGAGGTAATGCTTGGTTTTTTTATGCTGGCGGGTACGAAAAATTGAATAAAAACATTGGTATATATGACAAAATCGTTGAAAATACTACGGGTATCGAAAATAAAGATACTGAAGTTATAGAAAGGGATTTGAACCGTACTTTTCCAGATAACATCCATTTCAATAAGTTTACCGGTTCAGATATTAAAGACCCAGGATCCACCGAAGAAACTGACATGATAAAATCTCTTCGTCGCTTACTTATAGCATTTGCCCATTACCAACCTCAAATTGGTTATTGTCAATCATTGAATTTTCTTGCCGGTCTACTTTTATTGTTCATGAGTGAGGAACATGCTTTTTGGATGCTAGTAATACTTACAGAGAGAATCATTCCAAAAGTTCATTCAGCTAATCTAGAAGGTGTTCATACAGATCAGGGAGTACTTATGTTATGCGTCAAAGAGTATATTCCCCAACTTTGGGGCATCTTGGGTAAAACTTTCGAAGGTGAAGCTTTATCGCCAGATAAAATTTTGTCAAGATTACCTCCAGTAACTTTGGTAACATCTTCTTGGTTTATGTCAGTATTTGTTGGAGTATTACCTTTTGAGAGTGTATTAAGGGTCTGGGATATATTATGGTATGAAGGCTCTAAAACAATTTTCAGAATCTCACTCACAATTTGCAAATTGTGTTTTGATCATCCAGAATTTCAAAGTACGAGAAGTAATGGGTGTGGATCAGAAACGGAACAGATTGAACTATTTCAGTTTATGCAAAACTTTCCCAAAACTATTCATGACCCAAATTTATTGATCGATAATTGTTTTAAGAAAATTGGAGGCTATGGGTTCGGTTCACTTTCTCAAGATGAAATAAACAAGTGCAGAGAATTTGTCTCTAAGCAAAGAGCAAGATTACAAAATAAAAAGCTGGGGGTTGTTACAGCAGAAATGAGTGAAGAGGAAAGAAAGGCATTGAATAGCTCTGGTAGCTTGAATGGTGCCGATGACGACATACATGACATATATGGCTTCAATAGATCCATCATGAGTGGAGTTGCTTGGAATAGAAACATAAGCAATAAAATGAAGAAGAGGTTTGCTAAGAAGCAGCGTTAGCTCCTCAAATTAAGTCAGGATTATTATTATTTATACAACAGGTTAAAAGAAAAGTCAGTATACTGACACTCACATTATATTTGCAATCTTGTACGTAGAAACATGTAATTTAACAGTGAGCAGCGAGAAAAGGCAAAAAGGCAAAAAAAAAAAAAGAAAAAACAACGAAAAAAGTAAGAGAATAAAAAGTTTAACGTTTCAAAAGGCTCAGAATTACTACATCCAAAAGCAAGAATGATTCAGTATTCATACTTGATCTCTAAATTTTCCGATCCTTTGATTGCTTTGTCTATTGGTGTGGCATCGTATTATGTTTACGAGAGAAGAGTTGGAAGACCCGAAGGACATAAATTAACTGATTTACTCGCTAGAAAGTACGGCAAGAACTAATTATTCTTAAAAACTTGATGATGTTACGAACTTGTACCTAATTATATTATTATTCAATATATATTTAATACATACACCTAACTAGACCAGTCATTTTGTAGCTTAGCTAAAGCTTTATCAGCCAACACCTTACTAGGTAAGTCTTCAATCAAGACTTGATGAAGCTTTTCCCAAGTACTTTTAGAAATCTCCAACTTACCTTCATCGGGATTTGGAACTGATACAATATCATCTAAGTCTTTTGATGGTTCTGTTGCTGAAGTAGGTGGTGCATTTTTTGAAGATGAGACTGGAACTGAAATCATTACCATAAAAGATAATCCGTCGACAACAGATGGAATTGAAGATAGTATGGATGAATCTTGAATGACTTTACCTTTTATCATCAACTTCACATTGGTGGTATCAATGTTGGTATCTCTCAAACTTGGAACAGAGTCAATAAGATCATTCTTGATTCTATAGATAGAATGAGTCAATGGTACATCATTCAATTGAGTGGAAAATTTATAAGGTGGTTTGATTGATTTAAAATTCAAAGTAAAAGATTGACTGGAGCTATGACCGTCTATCTCACCTCTTGGTAAGGCAGCTTTAATCTTTGGTAAAGAGGGTCCCAATGACTCTAATTGATTATAATCATCAGTTGAAAGGAAGCTACTGGATGGGGCATCAGCAGACAAATTGATGAGCTGTAAGAAAGTGCTAGCAAATTGCTGTTCTTGAGAAATTACTTCGGCCATTGCAAAATAGTTATATATAAGTTCCAATACGAGTAATCGATATGGTATCTTGGAGTCTTTAGAAAGAAGAAAAAAAAAAATCGTTAAGGTGGGCAAAAGCTCCGTTCACCACTCTAAAATCAAAAGAAGAAAAAGAAAGAAAAAGAAAAATGACATGGGACAACTGGATCATACAGCCGAGTGTCTTATTCTCCACGAACAACTAAACGGATTACAGTTACATTCAATCTTTGGAATCAATTGATTATAATGAGTTTCTTTAAATCCTTCAGGTCCAATAACCAGAGTGGACCAAGTTATTTGCCAGTTTCTCAAAATGACTCACCGGCTCTTGACAACTCCGGCACATCCAATTCTAACAACTTTAGATCAAAACTTCTGAAATTAAATCCCTTCAAGTCTAATTCTGTATACCTTGAAGATGAAGAGAATTATGTTACTTCAGAACCAGGCTATTTCGAATTGTCTAGATGGGATCGGATGTTAATATTTGGCTTGACATTTGCTGGATCGGTATGCTGTTATTTGATTTGTATATTCTTATTCCCAGTATTGTCTTTGAAACCTAGAAAATTTGCACTTTTATGGTCTTTGGGGTCAATTTTCTTTTTGGTTAGCTTTGGTGTTTTACAAGGTTTCCAGGCGTATGTGTTACATTTATTACTGTCAACAAGAATCATTTTCACAGTCACTTTTGTTACAAGTATTATAATGACTCTAATAAGTAGTTTATCATTGAAGAGCACATTACTTTCAATCATATTTGCAGTACTACAATTGATAAGTGCAATTTGGTACACTGTTAGCTACTTTCCTATGGGTCAACAAACCTTAAATTTAGCTGGTAACGTAGCAAGAAGTCAAGTAGATAGTTGGATAAATTCGTAATTATATAATCTAATGCATTTGGGACAAAAGTAATACATTCTTTTCTATATTTTCTAAAAAAATTATTTAAACTTTTCAATCTAATTAAGCGTAGACTTGCTCAAATTTATCTTTACCGTCAGCCAATTCAGGAAAGATACCTTGTAATCCTTTCTCAACCACTTTGGAAATTGCAGCTGGCGAGTTAGAATCATTTTGAGCAGCATTCAATAAATCAATAGCAGATCTAGCAATGATTTTGAGCTTTCTATCCGGTTGACCTTGTTTCAAAATTCTATCAAGATTCTTCAAGGCTTGCAAAGCTAAAACATACTTACTATTTTCCTTATATAATTTAAATGCTAGCTCCCAAGTAATTTGGTAATCATCAGCTTCAGTGGTTAATTTTTTAACATAATCTAATAATAAGTCAAGAATTTTACCATTTGAATTATTAACGAGGTCAGTTAACAATTTGGCCCCCAAAGGATCAGAGTCTTCCTTAACAGATTCCACTTTTGAAATCAAATCAGCTTTTCTTTTGATATTTTGTGCTTTCTCCTTCTTCTTCTTATTTTTATTACTCTTTTTAGACTTAGAAGGTGAGGATTCTTTGTCGGAATTCAAAGCATCCAATTCCTTTTGTTTCTTTTGGTGTTCATATATTTCCCAGTAGACTGATGCCAAACCCTTTATAGTACGAACATATATAGGAGTGGAATGTAATTTATCTTCCCATTTCAAAGTTTCAATATAGTCCCTAGGAGTGGCACGTCTCATACAATAGGAATGGAAATCAAACTGGTCATCAAAGAAGATTTTGAAATTATTGATCACAGCGTGATATCTCTTTAAAGCCAACCCTTTAAATATATCTATATTTTCTTTCAAGTCTTGCTCGACGGCAAGTGATTCATCTGTTGGATCCTCAGGTTTGGTTAAATCCTTCAATTGTTTTTCATAATCATGATAAATTCTAGTGTAAGCCTCTGCGCTCTCAATAAGGACCCAATTGACTTGCATTAAATGTAAATCTTTACATCCATTGACAGCATCGTCATCCAATTTGGTGAATAAAGAGATACAATCAATTGCTTCATTAACCTTATTTGCTCTTAAAAGGTATTTGGTTGTTTTAGAATTAATGAAACGATCTTGCAAATCCAATTCACGAGCTTCGTTCATTATTTGGCTCGCCTTTTCATAGTCACCAAAATGCTTGATTATACGAGCTTTGACGATATAGAGTTCAACCAAAGTAGGTGAATGTTCCAAAGCAGAATCAATATAATCGTTGGCGGTGACCAAGTCATTTAAATATAAGTAATGTTGAGCCAAAAAATATTTTGACCAAACAGTTACGGTGGGATTTAAAGAAGGAGCTTGAGTTTTAAAGAAATCCAAAACTAAATTTTCAATAACCTTCAATTTTTTATGATTTTTATATAACGGTTTGACATTGACAAAAGTAGAAGGAACACCCCTTTTCAATTGCGTTTCTAAGTATTCCTTGGCCTTGATCTCAAATTTTGAATGATTAGCAGGCAAGAAAGTTAATGGAATAAATTTTGGAGGGTCGGAGCGGGGATAAAAACGAGCTAACTTTTCATATAATTTTAACCTATAATCAACTGGTTTACTTGAAGTTCCTAAAGCAGTCTCTAATAAATTATAGTAAGAAACATTATCAGGGTTTCTTTGTAAAAGTTGACGATAAATTAAAGAAGCTTCATCGCTTTGGCCTAACAATAAAAGATACTTAGCTTTGTACTCTAAAAATGACAAACGATCGGTTATCTCTTGTTCATCTTTCTGTAACATTTCCAAAGCTTTGGCGTAGTTTCCAGCTTCATTAACGATATAATTCTTATATAAAGCACATTCTGATTGTTCATAAGTGTCTGCATCAGTCAAATGAGGTTTTATGATATCTTCTATTTTTGCTAAGGTACTGACTGCAGCATTATAATCTTTATTTAAATGCTGGGCAACGGCAGTTGCAGTCCAATTTGCTCTATAACCGGGTTGAAATTCTAAATAAGCCTGTCTGGAATCTCTCAAATTTTTAAAATCTCTAATTTGAGATTGCAATAAGGCTAAATCACGTAAGATAGCTTTATTTGGGGAACCATTATCAATCGAAGCCTTAAGCCATTTTGCTGCTTCTGGATAATCATCAATTGTTCTATAATAAATTCCGGCAAGATGATCCACAAGATAATTGCTAGGTTCTTTTCCGGTCGCTTTAACGATTAAAGGTTTGGCTTCAGACTTATGACCTAAATGGTGATTAAGAACCCCTTTCAAAGCCAATGATTCAGCGTGAGAGGAGTTTTTCTTGATGTTAGCATCAACCAATTTCAACGCTTTTTTGTATTGCTTACTATCAAACAACTTCAAAGCTTCACGAAAGTTTGCATCTTCCTTGTTAGCCAAGATCGGATTACTTCTAGTCACCATGTTTGAGAATTGGTAATCTTTGATTTAGAGCCGAAGTATAAGAGTTTGATGAGTTTTTCAATCACCTAAAACCTTTTTTCCTTTTCCCTTCGCTCACATTCGAAAGCGTCCGTTCAATTTTGCCGGTCAGATCGCACGACTAAAGGGTGTACGGGTATACATTTTATGGAATCGTATTTTTTTTTGCAGCATTTCAAAGTTAATTTCAAGCTAAAGTTTACTTCGAATGCAAACTGAAAGCAAACTGAATCCCAAAACGTAGAGAGGAATAAATGTATTACATTTATTTGCCATGAAGCATTCCCGGAAGCTTTGCCTTTCGACGTCAGCCGTGGTGGAGAGTATTGTTACCTTTGTTTTTGTTTCGGCTCTGGGAAACTTTGAAGCTACTCCAAATGCCGAAACTCTCTAGCAGAAAAAAAAAAGAAAATAAAATAAAATGAAACAAAATAAAAAGTAAAATAACTAAATCTAAGCAGTAGATATAAATCAAAATAAATATAGATTATTTAGACTTATCTCTTTAATATTATGTCATTTATTTCTATCACCTGAAAGCTTAGGCAATCTAGTTCAAAAAAGATTTATAAAGTTCCACTTATGGTATACTATTCATACCCCCAGCTTTTGAACAAAATCTCTTACGAATTCCTTCTTCACTTCCAAGACTAAAGCATGTATCAAGCAAAGCTCAATAAAACTTGTGATTTTTGCAGAAAGCGTAAGAAAAGATGTCAAAGTGATAAACATTTTGGGTCTTGTCTTAACTGTATCCATGCAAACGTTGAATGCAACTTTTCATTTGCTAAGAAGAGAAAGCCCAGAACTAAATATAAACACCTGGTCGGCAAAAATACCATTGATCAATTGAATGAAAGATTATCATCCTTAGAGCATCTAATTTTACTGCTCACATCGCGAATGCCAAATTCTAATATAGACAAGTTAGCTACAAAGGAGAGTGGACTGCAAAATGCAACTTCATTTGAACCGAAACAGGTAATTGAAAAAGACAAGGACCAGCAGCAAGTGAAAATTATACTGAGCAATTCATCCGATAATCAAAAAATGGCGCTTGATCTATATTCTAGTCCTCAGTCTTGCTATTCCGGATATCCTTGCAGTTTACTAAATGTTCTTTCGGAGAAGAGTCTACGTTGGATCCAAAAGAAACTAGGTCGTGATGAAACTGCAATAAAGCCTTTAGTCAATATGCCAACTGTTTTTTTTAAATCGGTGAAGTCTTTGATGGGAGCTTGGATGGATTCAAAGGCCCTTGAATTACTTCATGGGTATACTCCTTTACAATCCGTTTTACCTTCGAATCCAGAAATTATATTTGCAATATTGGATGCATTCTTTAACACGGATCTCGTGACTTTCCTACTTTGTGATATTGATAAAATCAAAAATTTGACTGGGATATTTTATTATCAATCGCTATCAAAAAACTTGAGTTATTCGGAGCTTTTTTTAATTCACATCAGTGTTGCAGTATGTCTCACTAACAAGTACTCTATAAATGATGACTTGAAAAAGAAGTTTCCATTATTAAGCTCCTTAGATCAGTCATATTTAATTTCACTCAAAAATAAGTGCTTTCAACAATCATTGATATACTACGAGCATGTGAAGGATACTAATGAGGGTATAGAGACAATTCAGGCATTTGTCTTTTTATTAAATTATGTTGAAGCAAACTTTGCTCATGATTTCAGCATACCGTACAAGTTGGTGTGTGATATCTTAAGACATTCTGACACAATTGGTTTACATAATGCAGAGTTATTGAAAAGCGTAAGTCCAAAGGAAGCTGATGAACGAAGAAGGCTATGGTGGTGCTGCGAGTATATGGATGTAGAAATGGCTTACAGAACTTCGAAATCTTCTAAGTTTTTCAATGAAAAGTTTACCATATTAACTGAAGAAGATGATTATTTCTTAAAATTACCTAAATATCCATTCTTGGATGGAAATGGACCAACTCCCAAAGAAATCTCAAAGGTTGTTGACTTTGCAATGCTTGAAGGACTTCATATCTACTATGGTTATTTTACATTACTATTGAATAGAATAAGAAAGCAAATTTTCAAAGCTTTGGATAGTGCTCATAAGGAACACAGGAAATCTTCTCCCATTGATAAACTTTTGATAATAACCGAGGAAAATAATGTCAGACTTAACAAGATGATTGAATTAATGGGTGATGAAAAACCACTTTTTTACAATGAACCAAATTTCGAAAAAAGTATGAACGGTTGCCCATACAGACTCAACGGAGGTTTTGAAAAATCAAATGAGCCACAATTTAAAGTTCAACAAAACAAGTTATTCTTCCAAATTGTCTATTTCAATCATTTATTTTTGATAAATAGGCTACCCATTTCAAACAGCGAATTTGATCAGTCAAATCCTAGGGTTTCAAAAATGACACATATATCGTTAGAGAGTGCAAGAACTATTCTACATATTTCCTTATTAATAGATAAGCTGATCAATAAAAACGGTACTTCTGCATCGTGGTTAGCGTCTTATCAATTAATGGCTCTTGTGGGACTATTAGCACATTGTTTGAATTTTCCAAGTCATCATCAAACTTATAAAGATTGTGGTCTATTAGTAAAAGTTTCCTTTTACCTCTCTCGTTTCGCTTCATGCTGTGAAAACTTTGAAGTGATGTCAAACCCATTATCGAAGAATAAGGCTAAATCACCCTCGAAAACAAGGTTAATAGATATCTTGGTTAGGCTGCTTATAAAAGTATTGATTACACTCATCAAAAATGCTACTGGACGTGATATCTCAAAAGATTTTGATGGACTAACGGATCATTTGAATGCTTGCGAATTTATTTATCCTGAATTCGTTACCAGCCCGCATGACTCTGTTATAAGTAAGCACACGTCTACTCAGACTACTCCAAGAAAACCAAGTTTAGCAAACCTACTCAATGCTCCTGGTGATACTGATAGCGTGCTTGGTTTAGGAAATGGTGAACAATTTGAAGCTTCTTTCTTATCGGCAAATCGCTTTGTCGATACTTTAGGAGATGAAGAACTAGCAAAAATGTTTTCTCTGAGGCTATCTGGGCTCCCCAGCTTTTTCTTTGATGCAGTCCCTGATGATGGGGCAGATACTTTGATCTCCCATTAGTTTACTTTTAACTCCTATTAGTTTGACAAATAACGATGTTTAACTTTAGATTACTTTAACTGTAGCTTTGAAATTGTGCGTAACTTGAAATTGCAACCAACATCATTAATTGCACCTATTTGAATATTTACTTTTCGGAAGTCTATTGGTGGACGTGCGAACCGCTTCCGTAAGCTCTATTGTCGCGATTTCGGTGGAAGAGCAAAGCTTACGGCCGAGAGTCAGCAGGATAGACCAAAAGGAGTGTCTACCTGAGGGAAAAAAAGGAAAATCATTAGCCTTGCCTATGTGAATACCAAAATAGAAAGTCTACCGTTTATATCCGAATGCCAAACATCATCAAAGATTTTGAAAATTTTGCTTCTTGATAGTCATATCTCAACCAGAATCGCTTAAAATATTGGCTTAGTTCCAAGGGTTACGTCAAATCTAAAGATTTCATTGTAATTTTTTGCGTTTTATATATCCTGGATTATGACAAGTTTGTTTTGAAAGCACAAAAAATTAAAATAGAAAGTTTTCAATTATTTTGCAGAAGCAAACATCTTCTTATTGGCAAAAAAAAAAAAACACAACGCTTAGAATAGTTTCCAATTAACATTGCTTAATCTTAGTTATTCTCATTCGGTGAGAGACTCCTTGTATACTACATTCGAGCTGAAAAATTATGTCGAATCTTCAATCAAAGAGAATCAAAACTGCTTGTACAAGCTGCCGTCGCAAAAAGATCAAATGTCCTGGTGGGTTTCCTTGTCGTAATTGTCAGCAGTCGAAAGCCAACTGTCATTATGAAGAAAGGCAAAAGAAAGAACCAAAGGAAAGAAAGGGTATTTCCAAAAGATTGACCGCAGCTAAAAGTTTGGAAATTTTAGATTCCAGAATGGTACATCTAGAGAAGGCTATAACAAGTATAGTTGGTCATTTACTGAACTTAAATGACAATTCCCCCTCAGGTAATGCTAATCCCAATCTCTCTCCTTCTATTGATATGCAAAATCGGTCTAAGCAGGACTCAGAATCCGATAAAATGTCTACTAATGAAGAGGATAGTGAAACCAGTGACGAAAGTGAGTCTGATGATAGCGACAAAAATTCCAGTCAATTAATGGACCACCACAGTCATTTACCTTCACAACAAGGCAAGTTACCCAAACCCTCTGTTTTCAAAGTTGATTCATCTCCAACACAATACCTTCATAAACAGAGAAAAGCAAATGTAGAAAAATCGGAAAATAAAACTGAACATAATTTACTACATAATCGCCAGATAGAGACTTATTTCGGGACCCATTCATTTTTATGTATCTTTTCTGAGAAAAGTTTAGGTTGGATAGGAGAAACATTGGGACCTGAGAATTCACATTTAATAACCCCGATACTTCGTCTTCCAATCTTTTTGAAAAATCAAATGAAAGGTTTTCTACTCAAGTGGGTCGATCCCGCTGCCTTTGACCGTAAGTCAAGAAGGCAATTACTTGAGACTCCCTTTTCACAAGATTCGGAATTTATTTTAGGCTTAATTGACATATATTACAAAGATATAATTCCATGTTGCTTAATAGTTAATCATAAGCGCATGAAAGGTCTCTTCGAGTCTTACTATGGTCTTAATGGTCGTCGTAAACGTCGATTTAAGTGCTCAGAGTTTCTCATAATGTCAATTGCCATTGCTTTCTGTCTTCAAACTATAAATGACGAGAGGATTGGTGAATCGGCTTCCTCAAACATTCGCCTGGATAGTGGACAATCGGTTCCAAAATCGATAAGCTCCTTGTCAACAGCTGACTTGGTAAAGTTAAAAGATGAATTGCTTGACTACGCTATATTCTACTATCATAGAATATCGGTACTCAGTGATGGGGTTGAAACGATCGAGGGAATCATTTTTTTAATTACATATGTGGAAACTAATTGGTTTTTATCACCAATCAATTTCATGCTTACATCAGTTGCAGTGAGATTTGCCCAGGAAATTGGATTACATAGAGCTGAGTCGTACGATAAATACCCTCCTGCTGAAGCAGAAAGGCGACGTAAGATTTGGTGGTTTTGTCATTATTTTGATATGGAGATTTGTTTTCGAGATGGTAAACCGCCATTGATAAACTATGCTGATGTAAGTGCTAGTATGGCCTCCGATAGTGAAAACTCTCCATATAATGTGTTTTCACCTAATGTGGATATTCAAATTCCTTCGATGGGGACTCGACTTGCTGCAAGCATTCGTGAGCCATACTTTATGGATGCTGAGGGAAATGTTGCGTACCATCAATACTATTTCACATTATTAACTAGGCTTCGTACCCGAAGTTATGAAAGCTTGTTTCTGGCATCAGCTCAAATAGATACATTTGAAAAATTGCTGCGTACTTTAGATCAATTGAACAAGGAAATGTTTGAATTAAGAGATTGCATGCCCATAGAGAACCAGCTATTGTTTTATAACCATCCCTCATTCAAAGCTTATAAAGCTGAAACAACCCAAGAAGAAACTATTTTCGTAGTTAATATGACCTTCTTTTTACATTTGATGGTTATTAATAGGATACCATCAATGATCCAAGTTCCAGATATAGATGAAAATGATGAAAAGTTCATGAGCTATAGAAATTTGTCGTTAGATAGTGCCAGGACGATTTTAGTCTTAGCCACCAGTGCAAGATCATACACCACATTAACATTGAATACTTGGATTTTATTTTTCCCAGTTTCGGCTTTCTTAAATTTGACTGCCTCCGTCATTAACCACCCTACAGGTCGAGACACTCATAATGATTTAAAATTATTGGTAAGAAGCTCAATTGATTTTTTTTCATTCAAACCTTATAATGAGGATAATAATAGAAATATTCCTGCTCAAAAAATCTTATCCATTTTGATTAAACTAGTTCTTAAAATTGTAATAGTAATTTATGAAACTAAAAATGGTATTAAAATATTAGAAAACGATAAAGTCTTATCGGAGCACTTAGACAGTGTTTACGAATACTTCCCAGAACTTATTAAAACCACTAACAAGATACCACCCATGTCCATCTTGGGAAGCTCCGCTTTTCCAAATCCCAATTGGAGAAATAGGGAATATTCAAGTAAGCGATCAGGCTCTGGCTCGTCCACCATGAAAGCAACACCCAATTCTGCACAAGGATTCGTGAATGGTCAAGGCAACCTCAACTCTTCAACAGCGAGTCAATTAGAGTCCTATCAGCTAGGTCTTACTTCTGGCCTTAATCCAGATAGCCGAAATCCCTTGGCTACCCCGATCAATGACTACGGGAAGTCGATGAACATCTTGAATGCTGATACAAGTCAAAACGAGCAAGCTTCTGAACGCTTTGATGCCGGTGCTCTTGACAGCTTAGATGATTTATTTGCAAATGAAGAAAACGAATTGTCAGACAAATTCTTTTCGCAAATGAATAATCTTCCAAATTTCTTCTTTGATAATAGTCTAAGCTTAAACTCATCTAACTTTCAATAAATAACCAGCTATTGCTGTTTAGTATGCCTTCCTTTTCTCCTCGTTATCATATCTACCTCTGTGGAATAGTAGTATCGTATTTTGTGTATTGTAAAGCATATGTAGGATTCTTGATTTTTGCATCTTTTTTTTTCTTTCTCTTTTTTTCGGAAGCTACAAAATTTACCATGTGTTCCGGCTTCCGAGAAAAATTCACATTTATCTTTTATTTTTAAAGTTTTTTTATATTTCTTTTTTTTTTTTTTTTGATTTTTATTATTTTTATTTTTATTAATAATATATACGATAAATAAGGGAAAATTAGGGAAGAGATTGTTATAATCCAAAACAGAAAAAGTTGGTGTTAAATTATAGTGGCAAAGATTAACGACACTTATAGATTCATTTATTGTTTTAGTATACTCACTGTGATATTCAAGACAGCTGAATCAAGGAACAACACAATTCAAACTACAGAACGAAGACAGAACGAAGACTTAATTCAAGTTTCTGTTATCTATTTTTTTGCCTAAGAATATCCTTGCCTCGACATCAGAGATGGAGGTCATCACTCAAAAGAGAAGAGAGAGAGTCTCAAAGGCGTGCGTATTTTGCCGTAAAAAGAAGATCAAATGTAATGGTCAACCAACGTGTTCGAATTGTGTGAATTCGGGTAAAGAATGTACTTATCCAGAAGATAATCCTACTAGAAAACAGAGAAAACCAAGAGAGAAGAAAAAAGTCACCAAAAATGATTCGATAAAGTCACTTGATTCCAGACTTGCAAAGCTTGAAGGTTTGATTCTTAATTTAGCCACTAAAATTAGTCCAGACTCAAGAAGTGGTATCGACAATGAGAGTAACGTAAACTCATCTAACGAAAAGGAATCTAATGATGATGATGATGATGAAGTTGATGAAGACGATGATGAGGCTGACGACGATGACCACGAACCTGATGACTCCGGTACAGATATTGCAACTTCCAAGAATTCAACAAACTCTACACACCATAATAGAGGCAGTCCATTTCCAGATAAAAGTCCCTTTGATGAATTGACTCGTGTGTATACTATAGATAATTATTATGGGTTTCACTGTACATATCACATATTTTCTGATAAGAGCATAAAATACATCAAAAATAAATTAAGACCTCGTGATACCCCTTCCCTAATACCTTTAGAGAACTTACCAGTGGTATTTGCCGCATGCAAAGAAACATATAATTCGTTGTGGACTCAGCCCTACTTTTCCTTGGAGAAAGAACGCTTACTTCTTCAGGAAGGAATACTACCTGAAAATCCTCAATTGGTCTTGGAAATGCTAGAATTATTTGATGAGATTTTCATAGCCTGTTATATTTGTGATGTTAATGAACTCAAAGAGTTGATTAAAATATATTATTCAAACAAAGATCCTAATAACAAAAATAGAAAACGCAAATTGAAAGCTTCAGAGCATCTCATCATCAATATCAGTCTAGCATTGTGCATCTCGGTCGCTATCAATAAAAATCTGTATAGCGATACGTTGGATACACCTTCATCTCTGGCATCTAATAATGTTGCCGGACACTTGACCCCACAAAATTCAAATACAACTCTACCAGTATTGAACTCTCTTAAGTTGGAAGAACTTGTTAAAATTCAGGAAGATCTATTTCTTCAGTCTATCTTTTACTATGGTAAAGTCTCCGTGATTAGTGAAGGTATGGCTACGGTGCAAGGAATTCTATTACTAGTCATTTATTTAGAGACAACATTGGTTACGTCGCATATGAATTATATATTGGTAAGTGTTGCCGTGCGTTTTGCTCAAGTGTTAGGATTACACCGGTTTGAGAGCTTTCAGCATTTGCCAGAAAAAGAAAGAGCCTTCAGAAGAAGAATTTGGTGGTTCTGTCAATATTTCGATATGGAGATATGTTACAGGAACGGGAATTCCCCAATGGTAGATGAATCCGATGTCTCAACTTTGACTACTAGAGACAGGGAATATTCCCAAGCAAATGAGGAGCAGTGTCAAGATAATGATTGTCCTATGGAGTTACCACCTGAAATTATTAGGGAAATAACTCAAAATAAACAAATACATAACTTCAACGGTTATTATCTTATGAAATTAACTAGAATTCGTGCCAAAAGTTATAAAGGACTTTTCAGTGCTGCTGTTCAAAATCCCACTTTTAAAAGCATTTCTTCAACATTGAATTCTTTGAATACAGAAATGCATGAGCTTAGAAATTCTATTGACAAACGAATTCGCCCCCGTTTGTACACAGATCCTGATTTCGAAGAATATTTGAACTTTCGTGCTCTCATAAATGGTATGAATATTGATTGTGCTCAAGAAAATGTACTCACGACTCAGCTTACATACTTTTCCCATTTAATGACTATAAATAAATTACCTTTCCAGATTACAACACCGGACCATGATGAGAGTTGTGAGGAAAGCTTGATATATCGAGCTTTGTCTCTCGATAGCGCAAGAACTATTCTTCACATAATATTAAAACTTGATCGTCGCAGGATTCCTTTGTCATTTATAAATTGGATTCTTTTCTTTCCCTTTGCAGCTTTTTTAAATTTGCTTGGAAACTGTATCAATAGAGCAGGTGATCGTGACAGTATGAAAGACCTAGGCTTGTTGATTGACGTTGCGGTTAAGTTTTTTGCTTATAATAACAGATACGTGGAAGAATCTGACAATCCTTCTGCTAAGATTTATCAACAGCGAGGTTCTGTCATCGACTTGATCGTAAGAACTATGCTTCGAATTTTGATCAAAGTTTTAGAGGCCAAACTTGATGTCGATCTTTTGAAAGGTAATGATTTTTTAACGCAATATTTTGAAAGTACTGAAAAGAATTATCCTGATATATTCACTCCAATCAATCGCAAAGATAAGCAGTTTAATGCTGCTGAGCATATTAATAAGCTTTGCTCTAAACTTTTTGATCATTCACTGGGTGGAGTACCTCACTGGAAATATGGAGCATCAGGATTTGTGATTATCAATACTAAAAGCGAACTGGAACAAACTCAGGAGCGAGTACATCAGAAATTCAATTCCAGTGCTCCAATATCCCCGCAGTTCAATAACTCACATTATTACTCGGATGGTTCGAACAAGTTGAATAATTCTAATGGTTATCAGAGTAGCATTTCTTCGGGTACGGAGCCATCTGGCTATACTCCTGCAAATTTCAATCATCCTTCACTCGCTCATATCTTGCAACCACCAGAAGGCACACCTACATCAAAACCTGCTTTCACCCCGAACTTTTATGTTGAAGACCAATTTTTTAAACAAGGAGATGGTCTCGATGACGATTCGATTAACAATGTGCTATACTCTTCGCTAAATGAATTACCGAACTTCTTCTTCGATAACGGTTTATAAAGTAATTGTCATTAGTTTCACAAGTTAAATTGAATGTAAATTTGTATATATCGTAGACATTAATTCGATTATTCAAACTATATACTTTAAATCGTTATAAAAAAAGAAAATAATTGCATATTCGTAAAGTATGAGAGAAAATTGAACAAGAAGCAAGAAATAGATATAATCTATCTGGTACGAATAACACCTGCGGCAATCAACATGTTAATCTTCTTGCTAACTTCAGGATTTCTCATGTGATCTTGTAAGGCAGCAGGATTTTCTCTTGCTTGACCTAAAATACCTTGCATGACAGGATCTTGTAAGATACCAACGATTTCAGGATCTCTTGAAACTCTTTCCATAGTTTGTTCTGGAGTTTCACCTTCAAGTGCTTGGAAACGTTGAGAGGATGCCTTGTTGAACAATTGATCAATTTCTTGAACATTCTTACCTTCACCAAGAGCTAAATCTTTTTCACGAGCAACTTGTAAAGTTTCCATGACTTGTGAATATTCTCTCATGGCTAATTGGGCATTAGCTTTTCTTATGTAAGCTCTGATGAAACTTGGGTCTTTTTCGATGGCTAAGTCACAATCGCGAACAGCATCTGGGAAGGACATCAATTTAGCTAAAGCTGCAGCTCTGTTAGAGTATCCCCTAGCATCATCTGGGCTTCTCTTTATCATTTCAGTGTAAGCTTTGACAGCATTTGGCCAATCGCTCTTGGTGAAATATTCTTTACCTTGCAATCTTGCTTCTTCGGCCTTTTCAGGATCAATATAATTCAAAGCTTCTTGGGTTTTAATTTCTTTTTGAGTAGCTCTCAATTTGTTTAAAACATCAGGAGTTCTATGTTCAGTCAAAGATTTATCGAAAAATTTGACTGCGCTATGCAAATCATTCTTCTTTAAATAGGTGTTACCTAATCTAGCAAAAGCTTTGGCGATTAATTTGTAATCAGCTCTCATATCTCTACCTTCATCGACAGCTCTATTACAAGTTTCAATAGCTGCATCATAGTCACCCTTCTCAAATTCAGCCGCGGCACGATTGTTTAAATAAGTTATATCTTTGTGAAGAGACCAGGCATCATTATATTTAGCGATTGCTTCATCAAACTTTCTTTGTTTATATAAGGCATTACCTTCAGCTTTAGCTTCAAGGGAACCTTTAACATCTGAAGAATCAGCATCTTTCATTTCCACATCTTCAGTTTCTGCCTTTGGTTGCTCCTTCTTTGGTTCTTCCTTCTTTGGTTCTTCTTTCTTTGGTTCTGGGGCTTTAGTGGTTGGTTTTGATTCTGGTGCTTTTGGGGCAGATGAGCCTTCATTGGATGGATCTTGAGGGAGATCGATTCCCATTAAAGTAGCCATTATAGTCATCATTCTTGGATCACTTAAAAATTGGGTAGCATTGGCTTTTGGATTAGATTGAATATTAACAAGTTTTTGAACTAATTCAGGATCTTTCATTAATTCACTAGTTTTTGGATTATTTTTCAAGTTAGTTATTAAATTAGGATCTGAGAAGATTGCACCTAAACCTAAATCAGGTTGGGATTGTCTTGCTTGAATGGATTCTTCAACTTGTTTTAAACCACCTTTAGCCATAGCATTTTCAGGATCCAATTCTAAAGCTTTGGAATAAAACTTTTTAGCATCATCTAGATTACCTAAACCATAGTTGGCAGCGGCAACACGGCCGTAACCTTTTGCCCAGGAATCATTAATTTTGATACATTCATTGGCATCACTTAAAGCATTACCAAAGTTTTTTAAAGAGGCATAACATGCTGAACGATTTGAATATAAGACATGATTTGGGGTTGGGGAAGCTTCGATAGCTTTAGTGAAAAATTCAATGGCTTTGGTGAAGTCTTTGGCGGCAAAGTATTGGTTACCTTGAGCTTTGTATTCTTCGGCAAACATCTCTATACTAAGTTGATTATATGTACTATCGAATAATATTTCAATTTAGTTCAGTTGAAGACTTTTATCTATATATAACTGTAAATTTTTTGAGAGAACTTTTTTTTTTCTTCCGCTGATTCTTCTGGAATCTTCGAAAGCATATCGCAAGTATTATCCTGGTGTATGGAGTTTTTTATATGGTTGCAAAGGAACCAGAAGGTATTAATCTATTGATAAACTTAAATTAATGAAATATATCAGATACGTAACTACATTAAATTGAAGCAAAAAGCATAGTATAATAAACTGAAGGAAAGAAAAAAAAAAAAGAGTAGCAGGAAAATAAAAGGGAAAAAGAGAAAAGAAAAGAAAATCATAAGAAAAAAATAACAGAAGCGAACTGAAACTCGTTAACCACCAGCTGATAGTAGATCAGCTTGAACAAAACCATTAGAAAAAGAATAACTCATTGCTTTGTAGAGAAAAATTCAAACAAGGAACTATTTACAGAATTAAAGTTCATTTGCAACTTCATTAATTGCTTGATCTACCAATTCGAGGGGGTAAGCAGGCCCAAAACCATGACATTTTTCATGACCTTTTAACCTTAACATGACTTCATAACAATCAAGTCTACCTTCATATTCTGGTTGTTCCGATTTAATTTGTAAATAATCCCAAACAGCACCAACTGCCAAAACTTTTTTACCTGGTTCATCAGGTTCATCATAAATTTTATTATAAGTTTCTTCTTTGATAACATGAGCAGTACCAACGTATAAGCTTTCAACAAAATCACGAGGATTTTGTGGGAAAGTGAATTTATTAGCTCCTTTATTAGCATGATCAGTATATAAACCAACATGATGACTTGGAGCATCATTACCAGAACGTAATAATTGATTTTCTGTTTGCATTGTAAGATTTTGTTGTCTTATTTGTTCTAATTGTTTTAATAATTTTTGTCTTTCATCTTCACTTTGAAGTAGTTTTACTTCTAAATCCTTTAATTTTGTTTCCTTTCTTTCTCTGAATGCTCTTTGGGCTGCTCTATTTTGTGCTTTCCTCTTTTTAGCCAATTCATCTTCATTTAATTCAGAATCATCACGAGCCATTAATATAGCATCTTGTTCATCCAATAATTGCTTTTTAGATTTTGCCAGTGGTGGTTTTTGTTTTAATCTATTGAAACTTGAAGAATTATTGAGTGAAGGTTTTTCTGGCTCCAAAGCAGATGTAGAAGTGGATGAAGTATCTGGGGAAGGTACTTTATTTTGTTCACCACCTACTTGTGAGGTAGTATTATTCATATTAAATCGACCAGGATTTGTAGATGGGGATGAAAAAGAGCTAATAGAACTACTAGCAGCAGTAGCGGCATGATTAGCTTCAAAACTATTATTATTAACATTATTTGTAAGATAAGGATCATCCATTGGGTTGACATTCTTATAATTTGTACCAGTAATATCATTATTGTTGTTGTTATGATTGTTGGTATTATTAGAATAATTGAAATCAGTTAAAAACCCATCATTTTGATTTTGAGTTGGTGTAAATTGTGGATAAAAATTGGGTGTTTCATTATAGCCACTGCTAAAAGGTTGACTGGCAAACATTTGTGATTGTTGTGGATGTGCTTGTTGTTGTTGCATTTGATGTTGTTGCTGCTGCTGTTGATGTTGCTGCTGCTGGTTTTGACTTTGATTTTGGTTGTGTACTTGTTGATTCTTAAAAGAATTATTAAATAAATCAATATTCTCTTCAACTAAGTCAAGACAAGGATCAGAATTCTGTGGACCCAAAGAGGGGTTACTCCATTGTACATCCTCCATTTTATAACAAATTGAAAACTATCAAACTCAAACCTACTCTAACAAATAACTTTAAGATGGACTATACTCTGCTCTGAACTTACCCAGTTGGTATCGTTGATGAGCTTCTTACCCGTTAGTCTTGCCTGTATTTATCAGCTGAATGAAAAAAAAAAAAAAAAAAAGTTTGGACTTTTGAGACTTTAAAGTTAAACGAAAAAAAAAAAGAAAGAAAAATTGTATTCAATATAAACTTTATAGAATAGGATTCAAATTCTTTGCCTTTGGTCTCTTGTAATATAATCCCTATTATGAACTATCTTTTGTTAATAGAATTAATCGAAGAGAATGTCTTTGCAGAGAAAAAGAAAAAAAAAAAAAATGTTCTAAGTCTTTGAACTTTGGTTAGAACGAAGGGGCAATCATTTTACAGGTTGTGTTTGCATTTCTACATGTTCGTATGCGTCCGTACACCAATTGATTTTCTGCTTAAACGACCCGAGACCTTTAAATAGCCAAAAAAGAAAAAAAAAAAATGAAAAATGAAAGAGAACTGTATGTATGTTATCTGTTCATTGGTTACAATTGGAACAAAATGGAAATTTCCAGACCATCTTCATTAAAAATTTCACTTTTTAACGATTCCGTTTAATAGAATTGATATTTGGAAATGATAATTAGAGTTGGTACATTGAAGATACTTCAGTCTTATGCTTGGTGAGAGTATGCTTTTGGAGTGGAAAGCAAGGCACCATTGATATTCAATGGAATTTAGTTCGGAGCAAGTTAACAATTGTATACAAGTTAGGATTCTTTTCTATTTCAATTCTGAATTTCTGTTAAGAAAAATTGAGAAGAAAACTTCTTCATCCTTCAAGTATCGCTTTGTTGTTACCACCAAGTATCAATGGCTATTATAACCAGATTCTTGGTGCAGAATAGCATTATATGCTTCAGATTTGCGTAAATGCATAACGTCAAATTTGAAACAACGGTCTGAAGAAGCTAGGAACACTTCACTTTAGAGTGCCTAACAAAGCGAACAAAAAAATAAAATTAGTGAGAGCATCGCGGTACTTGATTGGGTTGCAATACTTTTTGGGGCTTCTCACATATGAGCACATTAGCTTATCAGTTACATATGTACTTTCAATTCGCTTCATATGCACTTCTTGATTCGTTGCATGATTTGAATTGGACTAAGTGTCTTAAGTTGTTGAATTGCCACTGAATCATTTTGCGATTAGCTTGACGGGGGATTATTGAAATTTGTAGAAAGCTCAAGCATGATACAATGCTTAGCGGTAATGGAGTTATTGTAACTGTGAGTTTTTATTTGTGGATTTGAATATGATGTAAAAGCTTGTCTCAAAGCTGGTGTTAAAGCTTGCGCTTCTTTTGTTTCTTTGGCCGTCTTAACTTGAACTTTCAACTCGTCTTTGCAATGACTTTTGTGCTATAATTAACCATGGGTATTTCGAACTAAGCTCATTTCAACCAATCTTTTCATATTCGACTTGATGTGTTACGTTTTTGCTAAACTTTTAAGTGTAAGTCGCAACTGGATAAACGATAATCTTTTATTCGGCTCTTTAGAACATATTTATATTTACGGCCCCACTAACAAGAATGAGAACGACTTGACCAGAAAATTGACTCAGTCATCTTTTCATTGAGTATACCATTTGGTTTCATTGACTTTGAAAAAAAAAAATGCCTGCTTAAATTTTTGCAGCCTTTTTCCGTATTCCATGTTCGCAATTTGCAAAAACCAATATTTTCTCGCGTTTCCATTGATGGTAAGAATCTCTTACTATAATGCGTTACGAACAAGAACCAAACGCTTGGTTAAGCCTTGGTGACACGTTACATATGCCTTGCTTGTGGATGGATCGATTTCTAAAAATACTGTAGAAATAACTCGTTCCTAATTTACACATAATAGCTTTCTTACTCAAACATTCAATAGAGCAGCATGCAACTGACTCCAAACATTGAATCAGATGATATGGATATCAAAGTAAATTTTGAATTGAGGGATATTGTAACCTTGAACTTCAGATAATAAGAAATTATATCGTTCATTTTTCTTTGCTAACAAGAAAATATACTCAATATTTGTGCTTCCATATTTAGGAAGGACCAACCCTAAACAGCCCAAGGTAAAAATTCGAAGGAAACAACTTAAAAAGGGAGCTTCAAGCATTTAACAACTTTCACATATCAATTGCTTTGCTTGATATTTGAATGCTTTTTTTTTTCGCTTTTTTTGTTTCCTTATCTTTTCATTTTTAACAGTCAGTATTAATTGAATACATATATAAATTTAAAAGAAAAAGACCAAGCTTACAGTTCAGTGTAATTTCTATCAAAAAGAACCATTAAAGGTGTTTTATTACATTAATGCTTTGGATTTTTAGTGTTTTTACTTTTTTTTTTTTCAAAGACTCCAAAGAAGAAACTCATCAACTTCTTGGGAACTATTATCTAAATAAGCCAATTACGCTCCTCTCGCATCATTTTCTTATACACTTCAAGTATATACAGATCTAAGCTATTGAATCTAAATTCAGGTTTATTTCTTCTTTTTACATTGAAAAGAGCAATCGATTTCCTCTCAGTGACACCTAACTATTATTGATACAGCTTGCTGGCACTAAAAAAGGGTAAGAGATATCGTAGGATACACACAGTATACCAATTATATATATTGGACGATAGTTATTCCATAGAACTCAATACTACGCGTTATACAAAAATTAAAAAATGCAAAAAGTCCAACAAAAACTCAAAATCACAAAGTTCAGTCAAACCACAATAAAGTTTACATTCCAAATTATCTCCATATATAGATTATTACCGATTTCTTAAAGTTTTCAAAGTCCTTTGTATGTCTCACCAACGTCGACACTGTATCAGGTCTGTCGACCACGAATTTGAACTTTTTCATGATTCGTGCACTTGGCCAAGCCAGGAAGGGTTTTCAGTAAAAAAAATTGATTACAGCGTTAGTTCGAATTTTGAAAGCGGTTTTAGCTCAGTTGGGAGAGCGTCAGACTGAAGAAAACTTCAGTCCAGTTAATCTGAAGGTCCTGTGTTCGATCCACAGAAATCGCATTCTTTTTTGCTGTCCTTTGCTAAAGGGCAATAATAATTTTTTGATGCTGGCCATCTTGACAAGCAAATTCATCAGATAAAGGTAATATCTCGTGAACGCATTTGAGAAGACAAAGTGAACAAAAAAAAAAAAATAGTCAGAACCACCACAGTCATTGCGAAAAAAAAAGAAAAAAACAGTAACCAAACGTTACAAATGCTTTTAAGAAAAGGACCTCTCTAGTTATAAGTTGTCTGGCTAATTTCAATATAAGTTACGAAATTTCCATTGACCATTTGTTTTTTTGGAAGAATATAAATATAAATATATGAGTGTACTTATAGAGACTACTAAAGGAAACTTGGTTATTGATCTATTCATACAATCTCAGGAATTACTATGTTATAACTTTTTAAAGCTATGTCAAGTTAATCATTACTTTTTCAGTCCCTTTTATAAAATTGAGAAGCAAAAGGTCCTTTATTCTGGTGATCCCAATTATCCTAGTGAAGTAAGTTCTAATAATTTTTCAATTAATAAATATGCGGACTTGAAAGATTTTAGAAAGGAGATTGATGGTATTAATGATTATTTAAGCATCAATCCTAGTTTGAAATCTTCTGAATTTGATGAAAGTTCAGTTGGACTTGTCTCATTTACGACATTAGGTACAAACCAGGTTGGTTCTGAATTCAGTATATGCCTTGGCCCTGATACCAAATTGATACCTGAGCTTGAAAATCAGCTTCCATTTGGAAAAATAACTGAAGGTTTTTCAGTCTTACAATCCATATCTGAAAAAGATTTTGATACAAGGATAATTCGTACCCATATTCTACATGATCCATTTCCAAATCCACAAAATTTAAGAATCAAAAATGAAAACTTCTTTCCTAATGAAATCCAAATCTTCAATTTCGAAAATAATGAATCCTCATTGGAAGATTCAACTTATCAAGCTCTCGGTCTTGAATTAATGAATGACCTTCCTTATTATAATATTAAACCATCACCTCGTACCTTATTCATTGCTAAATTGAATCCCATTACAACTGCTGAATCCTTAGAAATCATTTTCGCAAGATTTGGTCAAATCATTTCAACCCATATAGTTCAAGATCCTAAAACTGCCAAAAGTTTATGTTACGGATTCGTTGAATATTCTGTTAAGGAAGAAGCTGAAAAAGCGTATAGTAAGTTGAATAAGGGTTGTATTATTGATGGTAAAACCGTCATTGTTGAATTTTCTCAATCGGCTAGAAATCCTAATTGAGTATTCTAGCTGGACATCCATTTATTTCCCCCATCCATTGACTTTCTTAATACTCCCATCCCTTTGTCACTCTTGATATATCTTTGTCACTATCCTGAACCAAAGAAGATATGTCGGTGTGCGGGTAACTTCAATATGTCGGCCGATGAAAGAAGGACCAAAAAAAAAAAAAAAAAAAAAAAAAAAAAAAAAAAAAAAAAAAAAAAAAAAAAAAAAAAAAAAAAAAGCTAGGAAACGAGGGAAAAAATTTCGCTTGCTGAAAAATACCTGAAAAAAAGACGATGAACCATCAAGATTAGCTTAATAAAGTTGTTTTCATCTTATTCAAATCAATAATTAAATTTCAATAAAAATGTCATTCCGTACTTGTTTCAAATGTGGTGAAGTCGGTCACTTTGCTGAAAACTGTGAACAAACCGATAAACTTTGTTATAACTGCAAACAAGCAGGTCATACCTCTCAAGATTGTACTGAACCAAAACAAGAAAGACAACAACAATGTTTCAACTGTGGTGGTACTGATCATTTACAACGTGAATGTCCAGATGGTAAATCATCCAAATCCACCTCATGTTATATTTGTAAAAAACCAGGTCATGTTGCCAAATATTGTTACTCTGCTGGTCGTGAATCTGATAGCAAGGGTTCCTCTTGTTACAAATGTGGTTTACCAAATCATTTCGCCCGTGACTGTAAGGCTAATGATGTTAAATGTTACAATTGTGGTGGTTATGGTCACAAATCCACTAACTGTTCTTCTGCTCCTTCAGACTCTTCTGCTAGAAAGTCTTGTTACTCCTGTGGTTCAGCTGAACACATTGCTAAGTTCTGTACTGCTGCTTAAGCAAATTTAGTAGTAGTGTTCTAGATTAGGTGGATGGTTCATAATGATGATTTTTGAAGAAGGTGTTTTTGTTTGATGTGGAAAAATTAGAAAACTTATGAAATAATTATGATCTTAGGATCTAATGACAAAACTGTTATATACTTAAAAATATTGTAAATTAGAAATACTCTTTTCAAAAGCTTTAATTAGTACTTTAATGATCAACCTCAATTATGTTTATTTATTAAATTAATATTTGTAGAATTAAAACGAGTTACTCAAGAATTTTACAGATCAAGATTCAAATCATCTATATGCACATTAATATATACCCTTGTAAATAGCGTCACCAGTGAGACAAACTTTTTTCATCTCTTGTACGTCATGGACTCTAACAATATTAGTGTTTTGTTCAATGCATGCCATTATGGATGCAGAAGTACTAATCAAACGATCAGATGGTTTAGTTTCTTGACAAATAGTTCCTAAAAACTTTTTTCTTGAAGGTCCTAGCAAAGTTGGTAAACCATTGAAACTGACATATGAATGTTGAGTCTCATTGGTTTCAGGGTCGGGTACATTAGAAAGTAATGAGTACTTCTTGAAATCGGTGGCATTTTTTATGATAATCAAGTTTTGAGGTAAGTTTTTAGCAAAACCAATACCAGGATCCATTATAATTTGCCATTTCTTGACACCCTTCTCAAATGCTTTTAATATCTGTAATGAAAGTTCTCTTGATATTCCATTTATAAGATTTGTCACTTGGGTTTCCTTGTTGTATTCTTGTTGTCCGTTAACTGGATCAATACAGAATTCAATTAAATCTTCATTCATATTAGACTCATATTTAGTTAATTTGGACATGGTCATTGGGTTTCCCCTTGTATGATTCATTATGTAAGGACATCCAAATTTCGCAATCACCTCAAATATTTTGGAATCATAAAGACCCATTGAGATATCATTAATGATATCAGCACCAGCTAAAAGAGATTCCTCTGCAACTTTAGATCTGTAGGTGTCAACAGAAATTATTACGTTTTCGAGTTCTGGTTTCAGTGACGATCTTATAGTCTTGATGATTGGCAATACGCGTCTCAATTCTTCTTCCTCAGAAGGTTCCGAACTTCCTGGTCTAGTTGATACACCCCCTATATCAATAATATTTGCACCCAGCTTAACAAGATTGAGACAAGTTTCTACAATCTCTTCTTCCGCAAGATTATAATTCTTACCAGCATCACTAAAAGAATCAGGAGTAACATTGAGAATACCCATTATTAAAGTTGGCAGTTTGTGATCTATTTGGTCAAATCTTAAAACATTTTCGTTCAATCTAGGTATAGGAGTAATTTGTAATAATCTTGAAGATTCTTGTAAATTATCATTTGAGTTACTAGCAATTAATTGTTTGGAGTGATCATGAATTGGCTCAGCAGATACTGGATGAAGGGTATCAGGAGGAATTAGTTCGCATAATGGCTGCAAAACAAAAGTTCTTTCTAGCATTGACTTATGCGGAATGGTCAAGTTCGGAGTATTTATACTAATGTCATCGTATAAAAGAATATCTAGGTCAATCTCTCTTGGACCGTTATCAAATTCCTTGATTCTATTAATATGATTGTATTCAGTCTCTTTTAAGATTTTTAGTAGATCATGCGGACTTTCATGACAAGAAATTTTCAACACCCCATTATAGAAATCAGCTTGATCTTTATAATACATTGGTTTCGAGACATATAAACAAGATGTTGAAATAACTTTGATATTGTACTTTTTCAACAAGTCAATTGAATCATTGATGTTTTTAAGTTGATTACCTTGGTTAGATCCAAAGGCTATATATGCAATATGCTCTTTTTTAGCTATAATTCCCTCATCCTGATGAGTTGGTAAATTGAAACTAGAGACATTATGATATTCGTTATCAGATATAGGTTCAATTCCTTTAAATGAGTCTTCAGTCATATCAGTTGAGCTAACACCTACTCCATCGGTGAAAGTGATTGCATTTGGTTTAGTAACCTTAGTTGAAATTTTCTCAATACCTTCACCTGAATGTTTCTGAAAGATCAATTGACCAATTTTCATAACTAAAGCTTCCACAGTCTTGAAATTGGAAGATTCCACATAAAGGGTAACTTCATCTATGATTTTATGAATTATGACTGATGAATTTGGTTTTAATATTATACTTAAATCGATATCAACAATTTGTTTTTGAAGTCTTTCAAAAGTGAAAACCCCAATAATTGTTAATAATTTCAAACCGTTTACTTTTATTTCATCAGGAGACTTGAATGAATCACTTAATTTTGATCTAAATAATTTATATTCGATTGAATCAGCTCTAATTTCAGATTTTTTAGATTGAATAGTAATTTCAGCTTCAAACCCACCACCTTTCTTCTCATCCAACAAGATATTTGAAACTGATTCACCGATATTTCCCAAACTTTTAAAATTTCGATGTTCATTAATTTTCATAAATTCCGCTATGTTTCTTGAGATTACTGCGTAATTTAAAGAATATTTCAAATTATCAGTGACTGAAGCTTGTTGAAAATTTGTTTTTAAACTGGCTGTTATGGTTATTGGTTGAGGAGTTGGACGATTCCAAGCATCTTTACCAGTAATTGCCGTAGCTGCTAAATTATTAATGAAAACTGTATCTTTGAACATTCTATTTGTATGATGAATTGAGCGATTGATGACTTTAAAAGGGGAAGCGGTTGTCGGAAAGGAAACCGACCTACAACAAGACGAGGAAAACAAAACTGAAAAGATCAAAAGGAGAATGAGTTAGAATAGACTCATGAATATATTGATGTATAAATTATATCAAAAAAAAAAATTTTTCTTTTTTCTTTTTTATCGATCTTTTATCTACGCGATGAATGCTACAGTAGAAACCTATTTTTGCACTGAAAAGTAGAAAGAAAAAAACGAGTACTCACTAGAATTAGAAATTTGCAATCAAAATCTATTCGCTATCACTACTTAATATTGTATTTAGTATATCTTTCTTTCCCGAATCCAAATCATTTGAGGTGGGATCCTCTGTGTGTAAGCCTTTTAATAATTTTTTTGAATCTTCAGCGAACAATTCACCCGAACCCAAATCATGATTTAATGGAATTGAATCCATTACTATAGTACCATATTCAGTAGTTTGATTTATAATTTGTTCAGCTTTTGATTGAGAACAATTCATATCTTCCATTACTAGTCTAATAATGATTTCATTAGCTAGAACATAAGCAGAGAAATCATTTGCATTCCAATATCTTAAAGTTGGATTTGACAGTTCTTTACTATTAATTAAATGACGCCATTTACTTAAAATGACCAAATTTATAAAATGTTGACGTTCTAAACCATAATAACCACCAATATATTTATTCCAACTAATTTGCCAATGTTCTTCTTTTGACATTTTTGAATTTGAAGAATTTTTCTGTTGTTGATAAGCTAAATTATAATATTTTGAAGCAATTTTACCCTTTATTATATTTGGAATTAAATCAAGATATTTTAAAGTTCTTAATTTTAAAGATTTCCTTGAAACTATTGGAGGAGGTATATTAAATTTTTTATATTTTTCTTTAATTAAGTTAATTTTATCTAAATTTGTTTTTTCAAAATTAGATAAAATATTCCCATCATTTCCTAATAATTTAGAAGCAAAATTATTCGAATAATTATTCTTTGATGATTTAGAAATTTTATCTTGTTGAAGTATTTTATCAATTTTATCAAAATTTTCACTATTAATTTCATTCTTTTCATTTGATTTTGATAAATTTTTCACATCGATTAAATTTAATTCCTCATCATCATCATCATCATTACTTGAATGATTATCAGAAGAAGGTAATTTAAAAGAAGATTTATTCACAAACACATTGGTCTTTCTTTTCTTTCTCTTCTCATTTCCTTCTTCATTCCCTTTATACTTATCGGTGAATATAGATGATTTTGAAGATAAATTCGATACTGGTTTCATACCATAAGTCTTCTTCAATTTTTTCCTCCCAACATTATTACTCCGATCGTGTAGATGATCCGAAGGAGAATTTGCAACCTGCCTTGGAATACTTATAGGTGTGGGTGGAGACGACTTCGGCGAAGAAGATCTATCATGTTTATTCAAACTTGAATACTCTTTTGGTGACATGGTTAATGAAAAGTTGGGGTTTGTTGATGCTTTTTCTACGCGTGAGTTATCACCAAATTCTATTCAGCCTCTTGCCTATTGTATGGACTATATGCAAAATTTATACACATATATATACATATATATATACGACTAACAGTCTTTCCCAAATTCAAATCCAACTTAACACCTACACCACGTCCTGTGACATTGAGTTAAGCAAAAGATATCGAATGTATTACTGGTTCTGCTTATGTAAGGAACCCGTTATGGCATATTGTTTTCTTCTTGATGTATTTTTTTTGGTCTATTACGTAATCATTCTCCTTGTATTATGTAATCATTTACATTACATAATCAGTTGCCTAAGTATTATGTAATCAGTATCATTACATAAGCAATAACCAATATATTACGTAATCCACTGGAAAGTCTTTTAAAAAAAAAAAATTAGACAAAATTTCAGGGTTTCCTAAAAAAGAAAAGGGATTGTTAAGTTTTTCTGCGCTGAGACAAGCCGCTAACAAAAGAAAAAGAGAAAAGCCAAACAAAAGAAAAAAAGAAACAGCCTTTCCATCTATCCATACACACCCCACGTGGGATTTTTTAATAACTGTAAAGAGAGCTGAAATACTTACAAAGTCAGTAGCTATTATGATTAGGTACCGATTCAATAATTGAATATTAAGAGTCATACTACAATTAATAACAACAAAAACATACAAGATTAGTTATTCCTTGAGTTCATTCAGATAATGCTTTGATATCCTATATCCATATAGAAAATAACAATTGAATATAAGGACTATAAGAATCAACATAATAATTGAATATAAAATAAAAGGCTATTAAAAAAATGGAAGTGAATGATTGGACAACATTTTCACCAAATACAAATAGTAAGACTCAAGATCAGCCGACTCCATATTTTGATTTAGGTGAACATTTAAACCATACATCGGAAGAAACTCCAAATCATACTAGTCATAGCAATTCCAATAATGAAAATCATATAGTACTTCCGTCTTCAACTAGGAATGAAACTCCTAGTACGACTGATAATCAAAATTCAAGTACTAGTCATTTTACAGAACAAGACCAATATTTCTTACAACAAATTGAAAGTAACTTGTATAATAATGGTAATTCCAATACAAAAGATTCATCAAATCAACAATCAACTCGTAATAATAATAATAATCCATCCTCGAATAATCAATTACCTGATTTAAACCTTGATCAATTTAATTTTATTATACCAGATTTGGATTTTAATGAAGCTAATCAACAACTGTTACCATATGATCCTCAATCGCAACAAGAGCAACAAACTTCACAACAACAACATCAACGAGAACAACATCACCATCATCATCATCATCACCATCATCATAGTCAAAGCTCTTCTGCTTTCCCACCATCTCAACTTCCTCAAAATACTCCAAGTATGATTGCTCAAAAAAGAATAATAGATGATGAAAATAATGATCAAGATACTTTTGCATCTCCTATATTACCAGGTCAAAATGATCATTCTTATAATAATCAACATTATTTTCATAAAACTACTTCAAATACTCCAATTAAAGAAGGTTATTCTTCTCATGTTAGACCAGATGCAGTATTTACTCCTCTTGTATCTCCAGCTGTTACTCCTTTAGACCTGCAAGTTAATATTAATAAATCAAAACCAATTTCTGCTAGTTTTGAACCTTTAACTTCTCCAGCTTTAAATGCTCAACCTTCAAATGATCGTAGAAGATCTAGCTCTTCAATGTTTGCTCCTTCTACTGATGATCAACAACCTTCCATTGGTTCCAGTCATAAACGTAGAACTCCTCATAGTACTCCAATCTTACAAGCTAATAATAAACTGAAAAAATCTCCTTCATTAAAAAATTCAAGATCTTCAATAATAAAAAATCCTTCACCTTTTGAAAATTTACCAGAATCTTCATTAGATTCAAATAATAAATCAATGGAAACTACTCCAATGTTACCTCCTCAAGGTAAAAAAATTGATATTGATAATAATAATGCTTTAAATCATTCAAATAATAATTCAAATTCAAATACTCCTACCTTAATGGGTTTTACAATGGGTAGATTGGCAGAAGCAACTAATAATGATGATTCTTCAAGTCCAATTATAAATAATCATTCAAGAAAATCTTCAAGTTCAAAAAATTTTACAAAATCTTCAAGTTCAAGTGAAACTCTGCCAGTTCTTGATAGTCATAGAACAAGAGCTAATTCTTCAACTAGCTTAAATAGTAATGGTACTAATCATTCTTCTTCAAAGAAAAAGGGTGAAAAACCAGCAACGAAAAAGGCTTCTCATAAATTAGCTGAACAAGGTAGAAGAAATCGTATGAATATTGCTGTTCAAGACTTGAGTAATTTAATACCTCAAAGTTATCATGATGAAGTTTCAATCCCTTCAAAAGCAACTACTGTTGAGTTGGCTTCAAAGTATATTAAAGATTTATTAAATGAATTGGAAAGATCAAAAACTTGATTATTTTTATATATTTATTTACAAGTTATAGATTAATTATGTATAAATAGTTCAAACAATAATATAACGGCTTTAAGGTTAAAATTTATTAAATAAACAAAATTGATCAAGACATCCAAGTTTAACGTACTATTCCAAAGATAGATAATTGGTTGAGAAAAAAAAATGAGAAGGTTGCAAATAAAGAAAAAAGAATGGACGACACCGGAGTCGAACCGGTGACCTTCTGCTTGCAAGGCAGACGCGCTACCAACTACGCCAGACGCCCGTATTTTTCTAAAAATATTATTATGGTTTGACCAGGGTGGTATTTTTATCTATTAAAGTAACGCAAATTTTCCGCTGATTTTTTTGTTTTTTCGTGAATTCTTCAACAGCATTCACTTATTCTCTTGAAAATTATACATTTTTTTGTGTAAAAGAAGGGATTTTACTATTAGTGGGAGAAAAACTCGGTGAAACAAAAAATCATCTTTTTTCTCTGATTTGTTTGAGTACCAATACAACACATCATCCTGGGTAAATTCTAAGTCATTCACCTACTGTCTTTGGAAATATATTCATTTATTCTTGTTTTAAAAAAGGAAAAAAAAAAAAAAAAAGAAAAAATAGCTCTTCTCTATTTGGGAAAACAATTTTACATATAGCCTTTTTTTTCCCAATTTTCAATCCTTATAAGAGTCATTGACACTTTAATCTGATCCGAATCCAATATTAAAAGCTTACCTTCTAAAAAAATAAAAAAACCTTATTTGAAAAACCAGAAAAAGTGATCCTTTATGTAGAGATATTGGGACTGGCTAAATAAGTCTGGAGCCTAGTTGAAAGCCATTTATCCATAGGCTTGAACTCTGATGTCAGTCTTCATTTTGGTTGCAAAACTATTATTAATTACCTTTATTGTAGACAATAGATTCTTGAGGAGGATACTCAAACAACAATTGCTGCCTTGCCATTTCATACTTTCATTTACACTCGCTCTTTACTCTGACTTAGGCAAACGGTAACATCTAAACTCCTACTGGTACGTATTCAAATATAGTCTTTATCTTTCCCAGCACCTTTTAAGTATGTATTAATGCTTAACTAATAAATTGTTATACAGTTTCACAATAAGAAAACTTGACTGTACTATCAGTGACATTACTAACAATTCTTATTTTGTTGTGCCTATTTTGAAATGGTCCATAAGGACATTCCCCTGATAGGTGAATCACAGATCCTCGAAGATCCTCGAGGTAGGTTGTAGAGATTAGAATTCCGCATAGATTAAAAAAAGAAATTTAGGTATCTACTCATAATCTATAAGTACACTCATAGGAGGTAGAACAATACCACTTTTGGTCTCTGACAATATTAAAGATGAATTTTGCAGCAACCTTTTTAATATTCATTTAATTTCTTATTAAACCCTGCATTTGTAAAATCTTGTGTTCCTTTGACAACCTAGCAGTGGTCAAGTATTCAATACCCAAATTAAACGAATGTTTCATACGCTGGTCGTGCCGATTCTATTTACAGGAGGGATAATAAACCAAGAACAAAACAAACAGGAACAAAACATGAAAAACATGAACAAAAGATTAAAAAAACATGAACAAAAGATGAAGAACAAAAAAAAAACAAGTAAAAGAATGTAGATTAACACAAACCAAGAACTTACGCGCAAATAATCAAAGTAGAATTTAAATTATTGGTAAGACCACAGCTAATTCTAGCCCTCATACTCATAATCAGGTAATAAACATTTGATGACTCCACATACCAACACCCCAAGACTAACCTTGCATTAAAAAAATGGTATGAATGTGGTATTTTGTAAAGAATTGGAACCAATAGAGATAACCAATTCAAATGTTGTGTGATTTCAAGTGACTTCACTTGAGTCAACTGTCAAATATTCCGCTTACCCAAAAGGTCAATAAGATTCCGAGTGCTAGCCCAGTCATTTATTTTGACTCCTTTCCGTTGTCAGATTCTTACTCTATCAAGTTTAGTTCTGTAAGTGCTTTAAATACTTTGTAATACTCTGTATGTTTGTCTTTTTAATACTTTGTAATACTCTGTAATACTTGTAATACTCAAATAGCACAAGAAATAAAGTATCAATCGTGAAAGTACCCATTTGTATACAATTGTGTAAATGTAAACTTAATACTGTAAAAAATCAATTGTTGAAAAGCAATTGTTTGTAAAATGTATTGTTGGAACGCAATTGTAATTAAACAAACTACATACATTTTAACGAAAACAAACTGTATCAACCCATTTATATATGACAACGCGATCCAAATTCTTCCACATATGGTATTTATATATACATATATATAAATATATTTGTTTATTTATATACCCATTCATCTATTACATCAGTGTCTTAGTTAAACGAAAATCGATGCTGGTAGTAAACGCAACCTTAATCATTTTAAACTTTTCTCCCTCAAACGTTTAAAACAAAAAAGAACTCTATGCCAATGTACTTGAATAGTGTACACCTCAATCCATATACCTTCGGTTTAACGGTACAATGCCCTCTCCATATGGAATTCTTCATCTTCTTTGGGGTTTATCCTTTTCTCACTAAAGTATCCTTGGTCACTGAATGGACAACCCAATACTTCATCCCAATGGCTGACCCAATGGGTGGGTGCTGCTCGTATAATTTGCACCCTTAAACTTAGACGAGCAGTGAAAAAAAAAGTCACATATAAAAAAAAAAAAAAATACTCCCGCAGGTATACCGTTTTTTTTTTTTTTTTTTTTCTGTTTTGTATGGAGTTTTTCTGTTTTGTATGGAGTTTTTTTTTCTTTTTTGAGTTTTCTAGAAAATTTCACAACGGAATAAACGCGACAAATACGGAAAAGAAAAACTTGAAAGATGAGCCAAATAGACAATGTAATTAGCCAACTTACCAAGTAGAATATTGCATTCTCTATGTTTAATAATGAAATTGATCTACTTTTAAACAAAGTAGAAATTGAGAAAGGGTTTAGTGGGTGGTAGGAAGGTGGGAATTTTGGTTGGTACTTTTTATTTTGTCTTTTTTTGGCTTAACTAGGTTATTTGGTTATTTAGATATTTGGTTATTTAGATATTTAGTTATTTGGTTATTTAACTTTTTACTTTCTATTCAACTTAGTTTTGTTCATCTTTTGTTCATCTTTTGTTCAAGTTTTGTTCATTTTTTGTTCATCTTTTGTTCATCTTTTGTTCATCTAATCATAAAAGTTCCGAAATTTATATCTTGTCATATCTGTTTATCTCTTATTCTTTGCTCTTATTTAAATCTTGAGTAAAATCCAAAAGCTTTTAGTCTTTCTTTTTTGCTTTTTTCCCTTTTCATTCTATTAACTCTTTCGTTTATGCAAAAGAACGAAAGGATAATGACTTCATTCGATGAAAAATCTACTGGGATTCAATCTTTGCAACAACCACAACAAGATAATTGTAATCAATTAGATCTTGAACAAAATCAACTTGAAACTCTTGATAGTCAACAAACTTCATTGAAAAGTTTTGAAGAAGATGACTTCCCAGATGGTGGTTTTAGAGCTTGTGGAGTTGTATTAGGATCCTTTTTAGGTTTAATATCAACATTTGGATTATTAAATTCGGTTGGTACAATTGAAAATTATATTTCATCAAATCAATTAAAAAATATTGATACTTCAACAGTTTCTTGGATTTTTTCAATATTTCTGTGGCTGTCATTTTTCTTTGGTGGTATTGTTGGTCCAATATTTGATAATCAAGGTAGTAGAAAATTATTAATTATTGGTTCTTGTTTAATGTTTATTGGTTTTATGTTTATGAGTATTAGTACTAAAATTTATCATTTTATTTTATGCTTTTCTCTTTGTATTGGTATTGGTAATTGTATCATTATAACTCCTCTTGTTGGTAGTGTTAGTCATTGGTTTCTTTATAAAAGAGGTATTGCTTTAGGTATTGCTACTTTAGGTGGTAGTATTGGTGGTGCTTGTATCCCTTTAATTTTAAGAAGTCTCTTCCCAAAAATTGGTTTCGCTTGGACAATTAAAATTTTAGGTTTCTTTTGCTTATTTTGTATGATTTTAGCAACTTTATTACTGAAAGAAAGATTTAGAAGACCTTTCTTAATTAATAAATCTCCTTGTTTATCAAAATTTGATAATTTTAAACTTATTATTAAACAAATTTTTGATTTAACCGCTTTTAAAGATGCAAAATTTACTTTATTGGTTATTGCTACCTTTTTAAATGAATTATCTTTACTTTTATTATTAACTTACCTTTCTTCTTATGCAACTACTCAAGGTATGAGTCAATCTCAATCTTTCTTCTTGGTTACTATTCTTAATTTAACTGGTTTATTAGGTAGATTCTTACCAAATATCTTATCAGATTATATCGGTTATTATAATGTTATGATTATTATGTTAATTGGTTATGTCATTAGTTGCTTCCTACTTTGGGTCCCCTTTGGTAATAATATCCCAGCTCTTTATGCTTTTGCAGTAATCTCGGGGTTTTTCGTTTCTTCAATCTTATCTTTAACTCCTGCTTGTCTTGGTGTTATCACTTTAACTAATCAATTTGGTCTGCGTTATGGTTTACTTTATACCTTCGTTAGTCTTGGTCTTCTCTTTGGTATTCCAATGGGTGCTGCTGTCATTGGTAATGGTTCTCCTGAAAGATATCAATATTTTGCTATCCTTTGTGGTTCATTACCTGCACTTGGAGTTTGCCTCTTCATTGGTTGTCGTTATTGCATTGTGGGTATGAAGATTAACGTTAAAGTCTAATCCTTTATACCATTCACTTAATTGTCATTATTTTCGTTCTTATTCTACTTCATTCCTTTTTTTTTATCCTTTGCCTTTTGCTTTGCCCTTTGCTTTGTCTTTTGCTTTGTCTTTTGCTTTGCTTTTTGCTTTTTCCTATCTGTTTCTACTTTTCATTTCCTTCATTGGGGTTGTATTTTTATGAGGGGTATGCATTTATTATTTACTTCTTCCTTTTAGATAGTTGCATGTATAATGATCTAATGAATTTTTCACTCTATATTTAAACTTAGCTTTACATCTAGTGTCCTAATTTTTATTGTAAACTTGGTTGGTAACAGTAAAATTATGCCCGGTATTTTTTGACGATTTTTGCATATTTTGCGCAAGATTTCTATAAAACCTTGTTTTAAGTAAAAGTACATCACCAAAATATTGTCATGGAGATTGAATGGTGAATTAGTAAGTAGAATAGAATTGTTCATTTTGTTTAATATTTACAAGAACTATATACATTCATCTTTAGTGTGAGGAAATTTTAAAGCTCAAATTCATTTTTTAAAACCTTTTGAATCATTTTTTAAAACCTTTCGAATCATTTTTTTAAGCCTTTTGAATCATTTTTTGGAAGTGATTTGGGTCCTTTCTTGTTAGCTTTTAATGTAGATATATAATTAGCACCCTTTTGAGCATCTTCTTTCATGTCCTTACCTGCTAATTTCCATTTATAGAAAACACCGTGTTTTGCTCTTAATTGCTCTTTTTGCTTTTTAACTTCTCGATTTACAATACCAATTTGTTCATCGTAAGGAATACCAGCCTCAGCTTCAGCAATAGTTTCTTTACCAAAAAGGTAATCAAATACTCTACCATCTGACCAAAAAAAACCTTTTCTATCAATTATCCATGATCTCTTGGCTTCAGTTTCTTTCAATACAAAGAAAAACATAGACTTATCAGCAGTACCGTAAAAACCCTTACCAGTCCAAACCCTAGCTTGATGCTTTCTGACCAAATTCTTCAAGGGAACAGTTATAACTGGGGTAGGTCTACCTGGTATAAGAGAATATGAAGTAAACTGAACATGTTCCACAGGTCCCGGCAAATACCACATTCTCCTAATTAATCTAGTTGGGAATGAACCTATTAAATAAGCTGCACCAAACATAGCAATGGAAAATATTGAATTTTTTAATAACGTAAGACCAAACTCTCTTAATCTCAAAGGCCCATTCAAATCTTTTTCATTTTCTTCGTAATCTTTATTTGCCTGAAACCAGGCATATTCTGCTAAAACAACCCCATATATAGTAAGGACAGCTGCAAAAGAAATACAAGCAAGGAAATATAATCTATGAGGTTCTGCTTCATATATTAATTCAGGTTTAGTCTTATTTTTCAATATTTGAAGAACTTGCCTGAATGTGTATTGTGATCCCACCTGAGGAACACCAGGTCTCGGTAATAACGTTGGGACATTTTCTTTAGCGAGAGGGAATTTCGGAATTCGACTTTTTAAATCATTCAGTTGAACTGATTCTCCAGGAATATGTTGTTTCAAATGTTGCCATTCTTCTTTTGAGGGTAAATCCTTTTTAGGGTTAAAGTCTTGGGGTAAATTGGATTTGAGTCTTGCTGATAACTTGAACAAATTCACAGAATAAGGATTTCGAAGCAAGCCAGAACGACTTATAATTCTAGGACCCAACAAAATCATCAATGTGCTGACTAGTTGTTATTTGTACCTTGGTTACTGTATATATTTACTTCTTAAGTTTTTTCTTTTTTTTTTTTTTCAAAAATTTTTTCTCATACTTTTCTCTTTATTTCGAAGGATAATAGCGACTTGTCACTCAAACAAGCTAATACATCTTTTGAAAAGGCTACAGTTGAGGCATAGTAAGCGAAGAAAAGAGCTTAAAAGGATCGTAATGTTGTCATTAAGTTAGAAATGAGTAATTCTTACTCATGGAGAATGGAATATACTATACATTGAGGTGACGCGATTGTTGCAAAATTGATCAATAGAACATATCAATAGAACAGATTGACATACCGGAAGAAAATACATTCTTTGCAATACTCCTATCTCCGTTTATAATTCTGTTTCTTAGTGGGTTTAATCTGAGTTTCAGCCCTTTTCAAATGAACTGGATATTGTCCTACGTACTTTCCATTCATTTCTTTGAACGCTTGAAAATAATCATCAGGACTTTCAAATGCAACAAACCCATACCCTTTATTTTGTCCAGTTTTTCTATCTGTTGGAACTTTCACTTTAGTTAAAGTTTTGAATTTTCCGAAAGCACTATGTAGTAAATCATCATTGGCATCGGGTCCTAAATTTCCCACAAACAATCTAAAATGTTTGGGGTCCCATTCTAGTAACGAGGGATCTTCCCATGATTTACCACCACCGCTTCTCTTAACAGTTTTTTCGAGAGATAAGCTTGGATTCGACTTTTCAGCATCTCGTTGTGCCGATGAAGGTTTGTTGATTATTGCATTATGAAGATAATTGTCTGGTCGTCTTCCACCGGCTAGCCTTCTATCGGATGATTTGGAGGAGCTGCTTGGTTTCTTGGATACTCTATTTCCCGCTTTTGATATATTACTCATAGT
Organism: Hyphopichia khmerensis; assembly: GCA_030569195.1. Taxonomy (NCBI): domain Eukaryota; kingdom Fungi; phylum Ascomycota; class Pichiomycetes; order Serinales; family Debaryomycetaceae; genus Hyphopichia; species Hyphopichia khmerensis. The sequence continues at coordinate 131,973 of JAJMKE010000013.1, read as the reverse complement.
ATCATATAGTTTGTATGTGTTTAGTTTAACTAAGAGTGAGTGAAGATTGGTTAATTTTGCACCATGTTTAAAAAGATATGCTCATTCTTCTCGATGAGATTTTGAAAGTATGAATTTTTTTTTTTTTTTTTGAGAGAAATAAATTTTCATTCTTTAAACAACAATCACTTTAACCCATACTTCAAAATCCATCAAGACCATAAATAACATGTTCGTCTTGTCAGAAATACAAGACCTTGTCCGCATACCTCCTCACACATTCAATACCCCAATTCACCATGCCATAAATGATGAACTTCATAAAAAGTATGCAAATAAAGTCATAAGTAATTTGGGTTTGGTAATATCAGTCTGGGATCTTCTAGATATCAAAGATGAAATGCTCAAACCCGGGGACGGAGCATCGTTCGTGGAAGTCAACTTTAGATGTATCGTTTGGAAGCCATTTATGGGGGAAATTTTAACCGGATGGGTCAAAGAATGTACCGCTGAAGGTATCAAGGTGAGGTTGACATTTTTTGATGACATATTTATTCCTAAGAATCTTTTATTTGAGTCGTGTTTTTATAAGCCAGTAGAACTGGCCTGGGTTTGGAAAGCAGATGATGAAAATGAATTATATATTGAATCGAATGAAAAAATACGATTCAGAATAGAAGAAGAAATTTTTGCAAATATCAAACCAAAGTCAAGCATTGAAGCATCTGGTCTAGAAGAGAATAAAAACAAAACCCCTCCATATGCTATTGTCGCCTCCTGTCAAACCGAAGGTATGGGTTGTGTTAGTTGGTGGGATTAGCGTAAGCTGTACATACGAATTTTGTAAATTAGAATACATGTCATTTAGAATCTACTTATTTTTTTTCTTGCATTATTAAAAAGTATAAAATATATTGGCTATTGAAAAGAAAGGAGCTAGGATAAAAAAGTGTATATCCAAGCATGACGATTAGGAAAAGTAATGTGCATTAATTGTATTGCATATATTCCGAGGTGGAACTGAATTTCAAGTTACCTTTGATAACCTTGTCAACTGCTTTAAGGAAATCCTTTTCATTAGCAACCTTTCTTCTTGCTCTAATGGCGAACATACCTGCCTCAGTACAAACTGATCTCAATTCTGCACCAGTAGCATTAGGACATAATCTTGAGATTAACTCCCATCTGATACCCTTTTCACAACTCATAGTTTTTGAATGAATTCTGAAAATGTTAGCACGACCTTCTAAATCGGGTAAGGAAAATTCAACCTTACGGTCAATTCTACCAGGTCTTAATAAAGCTGGATCTAATGTATTTGGTCTATTTGTGGCGAACATGACTTTAATATTACCTCTTGGATCGAAACCATCTAATTGGGTAATTAATTCCAACATGGTTCTTTGAACTTCGTTATCACCACCAGCTCCATCATCGAATCTTGCCCCACCAATAGCATCAACTTCATCGAAAAATATAATACAAGCTTTTTTAGTACGAGCCATTTCGAATAATTCTCTAACCATTCTAGCACCTTCACCGACATATTTTTGAACCAATTCTGAACCAATAACTCTGATAAAAGTGGCATCAGTTCTATTGGCAACAGCTCTAGCACACAAAGTCTTACCGGTACCAGGAGGACCATATAATAAAATACCTTTTGGTGGATCAATACCCAATTTAACAAATCTTTCTGGGGATAGCAATGGCAATTCAACGACTTCTCTTAATTTTTCAATTTGATCTTTACAACCACCAACATCACTATATGTAACATCTGGTTTCTCTTCAACAGTCATCATCGTAACTGAAGGATCAATTCTAGGTGGTAAAGGTAATTGAATTTCATATTTCTGTCTATCAACACCAACTCTCATACCTTCTTCGATATCCGTTGGAGAAACACGCTCTCCCAAACCGACAACAAATTTAGCAATTTGCTTTATATTAATCACATATTTTGATTTATTGTCAGCATTTTGAAGTAAACCTGGTTGAGGTTGAGGGTTGCTAGCTTCTATGATTTTAGTACATCTAGCAACTTGTAATGGATGTTCCTCACTCATTCTCAATTTATCACCATTTATATCCCATAAGTGTGGAGCTGCTAAACCAGTATCACTTTCTTGAACACCTATTTTTTCTTTTATTCTTTCTTCAATATCTTTTAAATCCTTTTCAATGGATTTTAATGGTATAGCATATGGAGCGGCTCCATATGTTTTCAAAACTTGAATATCATTGTCGCTCAATGGAGTGATTTTATCTTGTTGATCATCTTCTTCCTTTGGAGCAACATACTTGTCCCAATCAGCTTTTGGTGGCATGTTTTATTCTATCTGTTTATAGTGTATAGTAAATAGTATTTGAGGAATCAATCTCAGTTTTTCTATATTAGTTGATGTATTTTTTCGTGAAAAAAATTGAAATGAAAAGGAAATGAAATGCCTCCTTGATATATCTAACAGCCGATTCGATCAATTAAATGTACAATTGCTTTTATAGTGTGGCCTATATTATCAATTGAATATTAGTGAGTTGATTCTCTCTATCAACGATTCAATATGTTTTTTTAAGGTGGCAAGACGCTGTACTTCTCGCCCTCAAGGATTTTAAGAATTGGTACACACACTACTCAAGTAAAGTACTTAGCATGGCTGCACATAATTCACTAAATACTGCAAATATGATCACATTAAGTATATTGCTATTCTAAGTAGAAGAATTGAAATAAAAAGTAATAAAACAGATAAATAAGAAAGAGAGGTATAATGCAAAAGAATTAAAAGTTGTTTTGAAAATTAGTTATGTCATCAATAATTGAAGATCTGTTTTTCAGAACAATACCATTGCTCATCAATTCCATATTTAACGATGAAAGGGCATTGATAGCAGTATCGATTTTTTCAGTGTAACATGATGGCCTTATATCGCTTTGTGATATGTATCTTAAAAGGTTAATCATTAACTGAAGATTTCCATTGAATTCACTTAATTTCATACTCAAGTTCAAAGGAGTAACTGTTGATAATTCGGGAATGGATTTAGCAATCTCTATTAACGAGTTAAGATTATATTTTATAACTTTAAATAATTTTTTATACCAGAACAAGGAATTCATTGAAATTTTGATAGTATGCTTGTCCAATTTACCATTTGATTCATTGGAAGATTGATTATCAGATTTTGCAGTATCTGTTAGTAGTAAACCAAATGAACTTGATAAAAATTGCAAGGTGAATTGGAAAGATTCACTTGAAGAAACTTGATCCATTTCTATCAAGAGGAAATAGTAATTTAAATTTATGACTCCAATCATTTCTTGTAAATTGGGAAGACCAGAATATTCAGTATGAATTAACAGACTCATCGATATTCTCCATTTTTCCAAATTCGAAGAAAATTCTTTGAGAATTTCAGATGTTTCTTCTTGACTTTTCTTAGCATTGGTTAATCTTAAATAGTTGACTTGATCTTGAAGTTTATGTAACTCAATTTGTTTTGATAAAAGTTTAATAAAGGTATCAGATTCATCATGTTTATCTAGTTTCTCCGTGAGTGGTAATTGTAATGCAATATAATCATCAATGGGGAGCTGACTAGGTCTATCAACCAATAAGCTTAACTCTTTATCTAGATTATGAATCGACCAAAAGATACGTTCCTTCAATACGGAGTAATTACTTTTGGTAGGTCTATGATAATTAAATTGAATCATCAAACGAGTCAATAATCCTAATGAAGACCAACATAAGCCTTCATTAAACAGATGAAGACCAAATATGCAAAGAAGTAAAAATAATCTTATATTTGCAAGATCAAAATCATTATGATCATCCGTTATTAGAGCATCAAAGTGAATGACGTTAGCAATAGATTCAATTACCTTAAGGCTGAAATATTGACCAAAATAATCAGTTCCAGAATTATAGTCGTATATAAGACAACCAATACTCAATAATAAATAAATATCAAGATTTATAATTGTTTCAGTTTGGAAATCAATATTCTTAAAATTTTCGAAAAACTGACTTTTTTCCAAAAAGGGATAATACCATTCATAATTTTGAAAATAATTCATTACAAACGAAAGGGGTAACTCATTACTTGGAAAAGCCTTCATATTAATGAATTCATCTTTTAAATTGGCACTTGATTTTCCAACAATGTTTGGAGATTTTTGGGAAACAATCTGTGCTAAATCCTTAGACCCATCATTCCCATACTTTAATGAAGATTTTCTGGTACTATTAGGTTTGTTGAAGCGGCGATTGTGTTGCAACAAATCTTCTTCTTTACCGATAGATTTGGTTGAATGAGATTTAGGCCTTTGGTTTTCATCACTAGATAAAAGGGATGATATTGAAACTAATTTATGAGCCACTACTTGGGAGTCCGAACCATTTAAAGTTTGTAAATGCAGATGATCTTTGGAGTTAGGAGATGTAGATTTACTTTCATCAAAAATATGGAAAACCTCTGCTGTTGTTGATGGTTCAACCTCTTCCCTTATTATTTCACCAGAATTAGACGGCCTTTTATTCATTTCATTAGAATCTTCTGAATCGGTACTTAATTTTCTCTTCGAAGAACTTGTGACCAGGTTCCTCTTCTTAATACTTCTATCCACATATTCACAAGGAGATCCTCTTCTAGAACAATTTGAACAGCTTGGATAAGACCGAGTACATTTCTTCTTTAAACGATAACAACGTACACAATTACTAGGGTGATGAGTTTCAGGACGTTCAATTGAATTTGTTGTTGAAATAATGAATGATGGAGCTGGGTCGGATCCACTCGGCTTTAAGGCTTGGTCTTTTGAATTATAATTATGCCCAACAGACTTATCCAATTTAAATCTTGATTTACCCAATGAGTGTTCATTTTGAGCAATCGATAGCGTTTTATTCTGTTGAGAGATTTTCAACAAAGCACTGGCCGATTCTTGAGCAGCTGCATCGTGAATATCATTACTTAACATTGATTTGACTTCTTCATTTGGTTTTGGAGATGAAGAGATAGAATGCGATACTTGATTTGATGTACTGACCCCTTCCAGTACCTTGGATTTAGAATCATCTCTCACGTCAGATTCACTCGACTGTATAGCTGGAAATGACTTGGTATTCAAGCGAAACTTACTCGCAACAGTACCGTTACCCATCAGCTTTCTGTAATACACATCCATGATGGGGGGATCTTCTTTAATAGCAAAGCTTGTAAGAAAAGACAGCAATAGGTGAGAACAACAACTCCAAAACTACTCGATTATAAGTAACGTAAAAAAAAACACAAGAATGAAAACGTTTGTCAGAAAGACTCGGTGAGAGGTTTATGGATACTTTGTTGTTATAGGATTCAAAGGTTTGTGGATAGATCTAATAAAATTAATGTATATAAACTTTTGAAGAGAGAAAAAAAAAAAAAAAATTGGCTCCATCATTCTAATCAAAAAAAGTAAAGTTAGCGGTTGTCTGTTTTATTGTGGCGGCCCCGTTATTAAGCCGGCAAAAAAAGCAAAAAAAAAAAAAAAAAAATAATAATTCCACACCCATAGAAAAAATACATAGAGCTCCCACAATAGATTAAGAAACGAATACCGAAACGAGAAAACTGTGGTGGGATATAAAAAGGTACGGGGGTTTAGAAATATATTAACTATGTACAGTTTTTACAATTATATATGTATGTTGTTATGAATGAAATGAATGGATATGAGGGAATGGGGGGAATGAGGTGAAAAGAGGAAACGAGAGGATTAGGTAAAGATTAAGCAGATGCATGTTGTTGTGAAATTTCGGATTCAGGTTGTGCTTCCGATTGTTCATGTGCTTCAGATTCTCTTAATTGGGCAAAAGCTTCAGTAGCATGGGCTCTAAGTTCGTCCATTAAAACGGTTTGATGTTTTTGATTGAAAGGAGGTAATTCATCATGTTCAACCAAGTCAGTTCTCCAATGTTCGTCTTCACCTTTTCTCCATAAGTTTTCCCATAATAAAGTAGTTTGATCTAATTCGAATTCTTCAATAACATGAGCCAAGTCAGCAACTGCTTCTTGGGAATGGGTATGTCTATATTGAGCAGCATACCAAGTATTACCTTCTTTATTCTTCTTTCTCATAGATTTGGCTTCTTTCTTTTGATGAATATCCCTTACTTCTCTCAATTGAACCAATCCTTTATATGCAGCAATTGCATAATCATAATTAGCAAAATTGGCTACACACATAAGTCTCCATAAATCATTTCTTCTATTTGGTTTCCTATTTTCCCAATTTGGTCTTTTAAACTGGGCATCAATTTGATCTTGATGATAAGCTGGTACTTGTGAATATAATACTTGACCAGAGAATAAATTCTTGAATAAAAATATTTGTGGTCCCAAGTTTAATTTTTGTAATTCTTCGGCTGTCTTGTCACCTCCTTGAGCTATTCTAGATCCCAACACCTTACGAGCTTTTAATTGCTCTATAAGATGTTTTCTCATCTTCTTTTCAGCTCTTAATCGCATTATTGGCATCTTGGATAATTATAGCTTCTATATTAATGACAGGTAGGGAAACAAATAAAAAGTAGCTAGCAAATTCTGATAACTATGGTAATGAACAGGTAAGGACTTTGTATATCAAACTCAAACCTTTTAAATGTTGTCTAACGGTGGTTTCAACTCGTTCAGTAAGTTGAAAGATCAATGAAAAGTTCAACAGTCGAGAAGACTGAAAAAAAAAAAAAAAAAAAAAAAAAAAAAAAAAAAAAAAAAAAAAAAATAATAAAGGAAAAAAAAAAAAAGGGAGTCGTGCGGCAAACCAAAAACATCTTTCACAATAAAATTCCGACCAGTGAGAGGCACGTGACATAACACTGCCTTTAATTTCAAAACCGTTCTTCTAACCAGTATTAAAGGCTGGGGAGATGGTCAAGTTAGCCGTCTATTGAAGATTTGCGTCAACCGAAAGAACTGTTACTTCCTTTCTGGATTATAATTTAAGATCTTTCGAAACCAGCAACAAAGACGTGGCTTGAATTGGGAAAAGTATTTAATCATCTCGATATCCAATTGAATTAAGAAGTTTTAAATGGTTGCAGTATTTTTCAGAATCAATTAACTAGAAAAATTCATTAGGAAAAGTATTGTTGAAAATTTAGTAGTCCTTCACCTTTTTGATTGAAATGTCTAATTTATCTACAGTGATAAGTTTAGTTCCGTTTATACTTTGCTTTTTTATATTATTCATATGGGCTTATAAATTGCTTTTTAAACATAATTTGATTGAAAATTATTCTACTCGTTTGGAAATTCCCAGATCTAAGATAAATGAATTTGTATCTCAAGAAATCAATAAGAAATATAATGTTGCAATAATTGAGCTAGACAGTGGTGATGATAATTCAGATTTGGACTCTGAAAGTTCTATTGATTTCAAAAAATTAGACAATGAAAATTCATTATACAATACTTCATCTAACGAATCAAATTGGTTAAGTTTTGCAAATTCAAATATTTTTATTGGAATGCTTTTCAGTTTTGTACTTTCATTAAGTATAGAATTAATTATTTTGATCATGTGTGAATTAACAAGCACTTTCGATCATGAATCTCGTTTGATTGCATTTCATATAACCATTGACACTTTAATATTTGTAATTACAATCATTCAACCTTTTGTTATGATCAGTCTTTACATGTCCCAACACGTTATACCAATAAATTGCTCAGTATTCCAAAAAATTGGAACTCTCTGTTGTTATTTGATTTGGTTTCTATTCCTTCATAAGTTTGGTCACTTATCACAAGATTTTTCTCCATCTCTAAGAAGTCTTCATACTCGTTCATTACTAGAACGTAAAATCAATGAAATAGTCATCACTGGTATCACTACAATGGCAGTTCTCTCGGGGATTGGGTCTACGACAACACCTTATAAAATATTCATACAGAGTGGAATCTTCAATAGTATTTTACCAAAGAAGTTTACTGTTATGTCAAACTCCAATACTTCAGTAACAGATCTTGATATAAACAACTTGGTGCAATCATATAATCATACCAACCTTTTGTTTGTTAAAAGAAAATCAGATTTGAATAAACTCTTAGTGGAGAATAGCGGCACCGTCTATAATACACCAGATAATATAGATGTATCTTCAGAAAAAACATTACTTCATCATTCGAGATCTAACCAAAGTCCACTAAGCGACAATGAAACAATTTCACCACCCGTCAGACCCAATGGACTTGGTGGTATGCTTCATAGAGTTCAATCATTTGCAAGTGTGAATTTGAATAAAGAGGAGTCCGAAGAGCAAGAGCTTGCAAATGAAATAAGCTCTTTAAAATGTTTACGAAATCAGCTTTATGAAGATTTATTGAAAACTATTAACAAGTTTATCAAACAAAAGGAGGGATCGCTTAATAAGAATAAGATTCTAAATAGAATGTTAGAGTTATCAATGATGTTCTTCTCAATATATTGTGCATACCGTATCGTTAATGTGATATTCATAAGGTTACCTTATTATTTCCTTTTTCGATCCGACGAATCACACCTATTACACGACAAAACAGACGTGATAGTTATGCAAGATGAAACAGAGGAAAAAATTAGTACTCCAACAAGAGATGCTTTGGCAGTAACTTTGGCAAAAATTATAAGATCAATCTTCAACAATATACCCCTCTCTGAAGATCAGCTAGTAAACCAAATTGGTTTTGTTTTATCTGGTGGTTTATTTCTTTGCTCCTTTTCAAATGTTTTGGTTACTTTCAAATCTTTCGGTAGAATCTTTCCATCCCTAACGAGAATTTCAAATTCTACTAAAAATTGGCTAAAGAATTTAATTGTTTCTGAGTTGTTGGCCATTTATGTCATTTCTACTGCCCTTTTGATAAGGACAAATCTACCAACCAATTTGTCAAACCAAATTTCAAGAATTCTATCATTATCAGGTAGCTCAGCCAATTCTATTACTCGTGATTCTATCAAGGAAGTTGAATTCATCGATTTGTGGTTTGATCAAGTCTTTGGAATAACATGTATCATAAGTATTATTATCATTATACTAAAAAGATTGATTAATGATGATTTCACTTACAGAGATGGTTACGATGAATACGATGAAGAAATGATGGTTGAAGAAGATGGGACGATTTTTAAAACTGCCTAAGCTGTGAGAAAATAATTAGCTGCAGAAAATGGCATCTCATAAAAAAAAAAATGATTAATGATTTGTATTTGTATGTATTTCCGAAAATGAACTGAGATCTCCGTTGCATCCAAAGTTGTAAGCGAATAGTTTAACAATTGTCAACTTATTGTTGCAGCAATAAAGATTCCTAAACGGTGCGACCTTCCTTTTTCTTTTTTTTTTTTTTCATGTGCGTATAGAATGAAAAATTCATATGGGTGCGGAGGAAGTCTCGTCGTTGTTTCTATATAAAAGGATAACCTTGGCCAACGTAAATTGCAATGTGACTAGAATTAACGTAATTTTTACAAGAAGACTTCTAAGCAATGTCAGTTACCCAGTTAGAAAAGAAGTCACATAGTGATCCGACTCTGTTCAGAATATCGTTCAAGGATGCGATTCAGGTCCTCGGTCCTGATCCATCAATACCCAAAAATGATAAGATACCAACCATTTATTCCAAGTCCGAGATAGCGATCATAGGAAGTGGATTTAGTGGTATGGTAGCTGCCCTAACGTGTAATAAACTAAATACCAAGGAATCTAGAGACTTTGTTATATTTGATAAGCATGCCAATTTTGGTGGTACATGGTTTGCTAATACTTATCCTGGATGTGCATCAGATATTCCAGCTTTGTGGTATTCTTTTTCTCAAGAGTTGAATAATAATTGGAGTGACTTGAGACCACCCCAGTACGAATTAGAAGAATATATTTTACAAGTTGCGGAAAAGCATGGTTTAAGGAAGCATTCTCGATTCAGAACTGTCATTACCAAAGCTGTATATAGCGATGAAAATGCAAATTGGACTGTTACTGCCAGAAACTTGGAAACCGGTCAGAGAATTGTTCATACGAGTAAAATACTAGTAAGTGGACAGGGAGGTTTGGTAATGCCAAATCAACTAAAGGCAAAGGGGTTAGAAAATTTCAAGGGTTCATACATGCATTCAGCAATTTGGGATCATAATGTTTCTTTCAAAAATAAAAAGGTTGTTGTTGTTGGGAATGGTTGTTCTGCTGCTCAAGTTGTTCCCGAATTGTTGAGAACATATGAAGTTGAGAGCATCCATCAAATATCCAGAACCAAGCACTATATAATGCCTCCATTTCCTTCAATACTCTACTTCTTGTATCAATTGGCGGCTTTTACTAGATTTGGTTTGCATCTCATGAGATTAATTGTGGCTACAGGTGCGGAGTGTCGTTGGCCCCTTTATAAGGGTGATGGTTACTTAGCAAGAATAGTACGCTGGATTAATACAAAAAAATCAATAAGGTATATGAAGACTGCCCCCAAAAAATATCATGACTTACTTATTCCCGACTATAAAATTGGGTGCAAAAGATTAATCTTCGATTATAGATACATTCCAAGCTTGCATGATCCAAGAATGCATTTGACTGGCAATGGAATTGATTATATAACCGAGGATTCAGTGATATTAACAGATGGAAGTGAGATAAAAGCCGATATAATCGTAGCCTGTACTGGGTACGATATCAATAAAAGTTTTAATACCTATGAACTCATTGGTCGGAACGGTACAGACGTAAGAAAACTTTGGAATGATGAAGGAATTACTGCTTATAAAACTTCAATGGTTAGAGATTGCCCTAATTATTTCCTAATTGCAGGTCCTAACTCGGCTACTGGGCATTCTTCAGTAGAATTGGCTTGCGAGAACGGTGCAGCATTCTTTGAAAGGATCGCTCCGAAGATTTTATCTGATACCTACAAATCAGTTTGCATTAAAAAGGAGAAGTACTACAACTGGTTTAATACTGTACAAGGTGAATTAAAAAATGCGGTTTTTGGAACAACCTTTGGTGGTTGCTATTCGTGGTACGCTAATGACTCATATAACCCCACTACTTACCCATATTCTCAACTTTTCTATTGGTGGGATATGAGACACCCAAAGTGGGAAGATTTTGACTTGGAACCAGGAACTAATTTTGAGTATTTGAAGGATTCAAAACCAAAACAGTCCTAGAGTATGTATAATAGATATTTCTACCAAAAGTATGTCAAAGATTGTTAGTCATTTTAGATTGTAAACCTTAGTTAGTAAAAGCTGCGAAAAGATTTTAAGCTAGAAAGCCAAAAAAAAAAACAAAAAACCTCCAAAATCAAAAATCTTGAGTAATCGTGCAACACCCAATACGATTTTTTTTTTTTTTCAGTACTCGAAAAAATGAAAAATCTTTCACCAGAAGAAGAAAGAGTTCAAATGGTAGGAGCTTTAAAGTCTTGCACTTGAATTCGTGTTTTAGTTTTAGTCACAAGTAATAATTGCTAATTTAAAGTGTTGTTTCGCAATTTAAAAAGTGCTATACCTCGTGTTTTAAAAGCAAATAGAGTAAATATGTCAACCAACAGAAGTGCTATTCCTTTCTCAAGGGATACTTTAGAACAAGTATTAAAGAGAAGGTTCTTTTTTGCGCCATCTTTTGAAATTTATGGTGGTGTTTCTGGTTTATATGATTTTGGACCACCAGGTTGCGCTTTACAAGCTAATGTTGTTGATACCTGGAGAAAACATTTCATTTTAGAAGAAGATATGTTAGAAGTTGACTGTACTATGTTAACTCCTCATGAAGTTTTCAAAACCTCTGGTCACGTTGATAAGTTCGCTGATTGGATGTGTAAGGATTTAAAAACCGGTGAAATTTTTAGAGCTGATCATTTAGTTGAAGAAGTCCTTGAAGCTAGATTGAAAGGTGATAAAGCTGCCAGAGGTGAAGCCACCAAAGAAGTCGAAGAAGATGAAGATAAGAAAAAGAGAAAGAAGAAGGTGAAGGAAATCAAAAATATCAAATTACCAGATGAAGAAGTTGCTGAATACGAAAATGTTTTAGCTCAAATCGATGGTTTCTCAGGTCCTCAATTAGGTGAATTAATCAAAAAATACAACATTGTAAACCCAGCCACAGGGGGCCCATTGGAGCCACCTGTTGAATTCAATTTGATGTTCGAAACTGCCATCGGTCCTTCTGGTCAAATGAAGGGTTATTTGAGACCTGAAACCGCCCAAGGTCAATTCTTGAACTTCTCTAAATTGTTAGATTTCAACAATGAAAAAATGCCATTTGCCTCTGCATCTATTGGTAAATCTTTCAGAAATGAAATCTCACCAAGAGCCGGTTTATTGAGAGTTCGTGAATTCTTAATGGCTGAAATCGAACATTTTGTTGATCCACTCGATAAATCACACCCTAGATTTGACGAAGTCAAAGATGTCAAGTTATCTTTCTTACCAAAAGGAGTTCAAGAATCTGGTTCCACCAAACTTGTTGAATCTACCGTTGGTGAAGCTGTCAAATCTGGTATGGTTGATAATGAAACATTAGGTTATTTCATTGCTAGAATTTACTCTTTCTTAATAAAGATTGGTGTCGATTCTAACAGATTGAGATTTAGACAACATATGGCCAATGAAATGGCTCACTACGCTGCTGATTGTTGGGATGCTGAGTTACAAACCTCTCATGGTTGGATTGAATGTGTTGGTTGCGCTGATAGATCTGCTTACGATTTAAGTGTTCATGCTGCAAGAACTAATGAAAAATTAGTCGTTAGACAACAATTACCAGAACCAATCACAGTTGAAAAATTTGAAGTTGAAATTCAAAAGAAAAAGTTTGGTCCAAAATTCAGAAAGAATGCCGGAACTGTTGAAAAGTGGCTCTTGGAAAGAACTCAATGTGAATTGGAAGATTTGGCTAAAGAATTAAAAGACACCGGTAAAATCAGTTTCAAAATTCCTTCAATTCCGGATGAAACTATTGAATTAGACACCGAATTTATCAATATTGAAAAGGTTACCAAAGTTGAGCATGTTCGTGAATTCACCCCAAATGTTATTGAACCTTCATTTGGTATTGGTCGTATTATTTATTCCGTTTTTGAACACTCTTTCTGGTCTAGACCTGAAGATAAAGATAGATCCGTTCTCTCTTTACCTCCATTAGTTGCACCAACTAAAGTCTTACTTGTTCCATTATCATCCCACGCTGATTTACAACCAATTGTTAAGAAACTTTCTGCCAAATTAAGAAAAGAGCAAATACCTTTCAAAGTTGATGATTCATCTGCTTCCATTGGTAAAAGATACGCAAGAAATGATGAATTGGGTACTCCATTTGGTATCACCATTGATTTCGACTCAGTTAAAGATGATTCAGTTACCTTGAGAGAAAGAGATTCTACCAAACAAGTCAGAGGTTCTTTTGAAGATATCGTTGCGGCTGTTAAGGATATCACCTACAATGGTATTTCATGGTCTAATGGTACTGCAAAACTTACTCCTTTCGAAAGTCAATCTGGTGATGCTTAAGCCATTCCATATATATGGACCATTTGTCTACTATATGTAAGTAATGTAAATTTAGTATAATTATTATTTATTATTTTGTAAACATATACACCCTATTTGTTTAAGCGCTTGAGCTTAGCAATTCTTCTAAAAATGCATCAGAGTTTGGTGGCCTACCTAATAAGTTTGTCAATACATCCAAAATTTCCTCTGAACCACCTTTTTTCAAAACAGTATCCCTATACTTGATACCATTTTCTACGTTCATTGGGTCATCTTTGAAAAGGTTGTAGTAGATGTCAGTAGCGTAAACCTTAGAAAAAAGATAGCCATAATATCCCGATTGGTAACCACCGACAATGTGGCCAAACGAAGTAAAACCAGTGGTTGCAACACCACCGTTGGAAACTCGAGCAATCTCTTCTCTTAAACTGTTCCATAAATGACGAATATCTATCTTTTCAATATCATCTTCTGTAGAAACCGTATGTAAACGCATGTCAAAAGTCCCAAAATGCAACTGTCTCAAGCTGAGCAATCCTGTATTTACATGTTTTGACTTGATCAACTGCTCTATCAAATCTTCCCTGATTGGTTCGCCAGTCTCGTAATGAGAAGACAATTTTGATAATTCATTTTTAGACCACGTCCAGAACTCCAACATCTGGGAAGGGGCCTCGACAAAGTCTCTTGGGACATGGGTACCATGGAATCTAGCGTACTTGGTTTTAGAAAGAAGGTTGTGTACCCCATGACCCAACTCATGAAAGAATGTGATAACTTCACTGTGATTAAGTAATGAAGGCTTATCTTGAGAAGGTTTTGTGAAGTTACAAACTAAGACAGTATACGGTGTCTGTCTAGAACGATCATGCTTTTCGAAACCAGGACCTAATCCGAAATTAGCAGCATGTCCATATTTACCTTCACGAGGATGGAGATCAAATAAAATCCATCCAATAAATTCTGTTTTTCCGAATTCAATGTTTTGAAAAACTGCATATCTAACCACGTCCTCGTGCCAAACCGTGGCTGGATCAGAATTTTCCACCTTTACAAATTTAATATCAAACAAATGTTCATAAAAGCCTAACATTTTGTTCGTGGTCGATTCCAAAGGAAAATACTCGGAAATCTTTTGATGATCAACTTGATATTCTTTTTCTAATAATAAAGCATCATAATAATTGTGATCCCAAGCGAAAAATTCATCTTGTTTTGGCAAAGATCTTGATTGTAAGTCATCATTTTTGAATTCTTTCAACCTAAGCAATTCCTTTTCACCCAATGGTTTTAACTTTGTTGTTAAATCATCCAAAAACTCCAAAACAGTCTTTTGGTTTTTAGCCAATCTATCTTCTAAGGCAAATTCTGAAAATGTTTCATACCCTAACGATTTTGCTAACTCAAACCTAAGCTTGATAATTTTTTCCAAGATTTCTTCATTTTCAGGAATTCTATTTTGATTGGAAACATATGCCGTTTTTCTAGTTTCTTGATGTTTTGCATATTTCAATACTGGGTTCAAATCTGGGTATTTAAAAGTCATTTTCAATTTTTCAGACTCACCATCTTTGACTTTTTCAAAACCATCTATAACATCTTGGGGAACTCCATCTAATTCTTCTAAAGTGAATAATAAAAACCCATTTTCTTCGTTCAAATTTCTAGTGAACTTGACGGATAAATTACTTAATTCAACTTTTATCTTCTTAACATGTTCTCGCTTCTCTTCCGATAAACCTAAACCGTTTCTAATCCAGTCATTAACCAATTTATCCAAGAATCTTTTTGATTCCTTATCAATTACAGACTCATCTGCATCCTTGACTTTATCTTGCAACTTTTTAAAAACTTTAAAAACATCAACTCTAGAGGACTGTTCAATGGTATTTTCATTGAGCAATTCTTCAGCTTTGGTTGAAGCATCTCTTTTAGCCTTGTCGCTAGAGACATATTTATAAAACGCAATTTGGCCATCAAGAATAGAAGTTTCATTCTCATGTCTTGTGTATGGAATCAATAAATTATCCACAGTTGGATCTTCAAGGGAAGCGACATAGTCATTCATTATTTCCTTCTCCTTCGGCTAATTTCTTAGCCGTCTCGATAATTTCATCAGGAGTGAGACTCCATGTTGGAATTGGTTCAGTCTTGGCTAAGTTAAGTAGATCGACAGACAGCATTCGGAATCAATCGAAAGGATATTATGTTAATGAGTGAAAAAAAAAAAAGGTATTCTTTGGGATTTTCCAAAGTAAAAGCTTTAAAGAAGTAAATCTGGAGAAATCAACCGTAGGTTGATTATGTCTATTTATCCTGTGCGTGCGTCGAGAATTTTTCTTTCTTTTTTAGCTTGACAGCTACCACAAAACCGTACGGCCCCGAATGGGGTGTGAAGTTTAGACCCGTATGGCACCGTATAATTCCCAGACGTTGGTTCTTTATTTAGAACATAATGTGGCCGGTGTAAAGTCACAATATTTTGTTCTGAATAATGTAGCATAAAGGCGCTCTTTGATGGATACGGTAAGCTAAAAGGGTCATACTTCACTTCGTCGTTGATACAATTCAAAGATTACCGAGTCAACATGTTCGGGTTTACCGTTTCAAAGTGGTCCTGATAAAGTTGACATGTTTCTTAGTATCTGAAAATAATCCTGGTTTTCAATGTCATCTTTCGTTCTATCACTTTTCAACAAAATGTAACAACCTACCTCAACGCGTACTGTATATTAATCCGTATTTGAAAGTGTTGAAGGCCCCACAGCGGCGTGGAATATTAAGTTTGAGTCTATTGTCGAATAATCCTCAGACAGGAAAGAAGTGAGAGGCTTTGTCGAAGTTTTGTGCCTACTGTAATGTTTAGTTTGAGGGCCTTCTAACCTCGCGGAACAAATGAATTTGCAGCCTATTTTGTCCAAATAATTCGCAATTTAATACAAACAAGAATAATTTATTTCTACGACAGCCATACTCATCATTCTTGAGCCCCCATTACATATGGTTACACTTTCAAAATGAATAGTCAAGATAGTGTTACTCACCTTTTTGAAGTTTCAATATCAGATATAATGAGGCTTTGAAAATTATAAAAGGGGGTTTCGTAGAAGTTCAGCAATATATTTTACTCCACTGAATACACATTGAAAAGACATGAAGATGAAGAAAAATTTTCCTCCAAAATAAGTACATTATAGAAAATCAAATTGTAGTTGGAACGGATAGTCAAAAATACTGCAAAATATGCGTGGCAGTTGAAGACCTTCAGCTCAGGACCTAAGCAAAACCTAGCTACATTTTGGCTAACAATCAGTTTAATTCCAGCAAAACATTCCTTTTAGAGTAACAGAAAGGGATCTCTTTGTATAAAAGGTGTAATAATGTGCCCGAATGAGCAAGGCTGATAGTTTAGGAGTTTCGGGCTATTTTTTTTACTATCAAGAGTATGTATCTACTATCTAGACAGATATATACGCTTAAAAGTATGAGGATGAAAACTACAAAGTCTATAAAACCCTGAAGTTAAAGAAAGTGGGATACTAGATACCCTTTTTTGCAGCCGAGTGGCACCCGTTTTTATTTTTTTACGCACAAAAACGCAAAATTTCGAGGGATAAATATTTCAGGAGAAGAAAAGAGACCAAAAACAAATAGTAGGATGTATTTATATCATAAAAAGAACAAAATCGCCTATTATAGGTCGAACATACACCAAGAAATTATGTGCACTTATTGTACCATGTCATTTTTCCGTTCATTCAATGGGCGTGTGGTCTAGTGGTATGATTCTCGCTTTGGGCGACTGTTCAGTACACTGAATGGAACAACACTAAGCATGCGAGAGGCCCTGGGTTCAATTCCCAGCTCGCCCCTTTTTTTATTTGGCTCGCTGGGCCCTTTTTTTTTCTCTCGCACCGATTTAGCGAAACATCTTTTTGCAATCGCTAGTTTACTTAGAACTTACAAATGTAATATTATCAGTCAAGTCTACTTCATTAAGTCGTTAATATAATAAGAGAATGCCAATAAAGAGAGGGGGAGTTGAAGGAGTGGAATAATTAAGATCTCAATTATACTACAAAAACTTCCACCAATTTACCGAAATCGATACCATCACCACTGTTGATATCGAATATCTTTATACCATCCAAATTATATATACCTTTTGAAATTCCTATTAATTTAATGTCTGTCTCAAATACAGAATGTGGTTCAATGGGACCGATTCGAACGTCATTGTCCAAGATTATAATACCGTTAGTATCCAACTTCAAACTCGAGTATAGACTATGTAATTGAAGCTTGTTATAGACCAAAATATTTTCTGTCTGCTTCTGTTCCGTAGCTAGCAAATTAGAAGATGAAAAATTATTGGAACTTATCGGAGCAGATGTGTTTGATGTCGAGTAAATTGGGTTGAAGTTAATTGGATTTTGAACAATTAATGACAAATTGAGTTTGTTTTGAGAATTATTGATTGCTTGAAGCTTCCAAGTAATTATTTCGCCAAGGTTGATATTAAGTTTGCCCTTAAAAGTTAACTTGAGACCGGCTAGAGTGGAATTATTATTGGTAGTCAAATTAACAGTAACCGACGAAGTAGATGATAATGCTTTATTGAGCTTCTTACCATTACTAACATTAAAGGTAGCCATTGTGTTATTTGTAGTGAAGGAGGAAGTTGGACTGATGGGATGATATCCAAGAGAAGTGGAAGAATTTATAGCAGAAGGATTTGTTAAAGTGTTATTGACCTCAACACCTTTTGCTTTATACATACTATTCATTAATGCAGACTTCCTGGGATTCATACCATTTGCGGGTCGATTTTGAGATTGAGATTGAGATTGATACTGAGATTGAGTAGTGGTACTACTTTTTAAGGAACTATTTATCGGTGGTGCCACAATGCTGAAATCCAAGAATGGAGACCAATTAGTTGTTATTATGTTTGATACTGGCTGATACGAATCCAGATCAGGGAAATATTTAACTTTCTGCAACACCAACTTTATACCTATTGGTTTAGAAAAGTTGTAGTTCCCTGAAGAACTTGATGAGTTAGCGTTCGCAGAAATATAGCCATTATCAGAATTTTTCAACTCTTTATCGAGGTAATCATTGTTTATCAATTTATAAGTCATGTTTATGGAGTCAGCAAGTTTATACCTAATCGGGAATTTGTAGTTACTTGATTGAAAGTTTTCAATCACACCGTATTTGAAATCCATACTAAGGTCTAGTATATTGAAGTAATAATCATTATAGGCTGATTCATCTCCCGAGTTATTCTTTAAGATTTTGAGAAATTCCTCTGATGATTCAATGTTTAGGGTTGCTAACAATATATTGTTTCGTCCAGCAGGCTTGGTAGACTTTAGTTTTATCACAAGAGACACAGACACCGGTAGACATAACTTAGCAGTCAAATGTTCATTTTGTATGATTCCGGGAAGATCATTACTTGTTATAGTTGTTTCGGATGTAGTTTTCCCACTTTCAAGAGAGGAATCTCCATTTGGTAATGGTTCAGCCTCCGGACTAATGGTTTTACTGGATAGAAAGTAATTTTGATCAGAAATATGAGACACCTGATTATTCAATTCCTCTAATAAATTACGTTTACCATCAGGTTTCAAATCATTGAGAACTTTGTTACATGGTTGCAGCAACTGATTTTGAACAGTGTCGACTCCATTACTTTGTGAGTTTTCAGAATGATCTGATACCAGGCCAAATGATGCAGATAGGTTGTTGGCAGTATTAAGGAAACAAGAAAACAATATTTTTGGGTCAGAAAATTTCGTTCTAGGATAACCAATAGGGATTTCGAATTTCCATATCACATAATGATTATCATCCATGGAAGTTGCCCCTTTAAAAATAAGGCTCTCAGGCGTAATTGGAATGCTCATTATACTATAACTATTCGAAGCCAATTCACCATTAGTTAAACTGGAATAGTTATGTCCATTTTCAGTAGCTGATTTCATTGGTTTACCAGTTTCAATTTCCAGATCACCAGGTATCACTGCGACATTCAAGTATGCAAAATCATTAAATTCAGTTGGAAGTGGTTGGTTGGATTCATATTTAATATAACCAACCAAGGATTCGTCAAAGAAAATGAGGTTTCGCTTGGGGATCGAATCAAGATTGATCAAAAAGTTGTCGATATCTTTTTCATTCTCATCCTCATTTAATTGATCTAGTCTTTCAGGGAGTATAATTGAAATGCTCATAGTGTCTAGTTTCCAAACCTAGCACCTTTTTCGATATTGAGATTGTTGTTTCTAACTTTTAATGGTGTCTTCGATCGTTCATTTTCAGAATCTGCCAGTTTTTATTTTTTTCTGGTTTTTCATCTTTTTTGTTTTCATTTTCCAGTGAGAACAGCTAATATGCTCACAAGGATGCAAAAAACACACACAAACCTTAGACATAAGTTTGGAAAATTAACTACAAGCCACCTTTTTTTATTTCAAAGAAGTGAACTCGAGGAATTAATGGAGATGGAAGAAAGCTGAGGTTAAGAGTAAATGATTAGAAAGCGCCAATAAGCTATATACCTACTCTACAATTGTGAAAATTATTTGAAATGAATATTAATAAATAGGAATAAATGCAATATATGAATAAATAATTGAAGATTAAACTATGTTTTTTACCTCATTTTCCTTTTCCTTAGCTCCTCCTATGATATAGAGAAAGGATATGATAATCTTATAGATTAGACCAATGAGACAACCAATTACGAGTAAAACGACAGTCACACTATAGCAAGCTCCAATAACTCTGAAAGCTTTTAAAGAGTTATGCACCCCGAACATTTCTTTATTACCTAAAGCCATGGTACCAAGAGGAAAAGTCATTGACCAAAAAGTTTTGTTAAATTTGATCGAACCCTTGAATAATTTTTTGAAAACATTATTTGAATTTGGAACATATGTACAGTTTGGGTTTGGATTTTTGGTAAAGGGTGAAATTTTTGATAAACTTGTTGTAACCGCAAGAAAAGTTAGGAAATAACCAAAAGAAACGAGATATAATGCTACCAAAGAAGTTGTGAAGACTATAGAGTTACCGATAATCAATGAAACAATTCTTGATTCATTTGATAAGCCAGATTTGAACTCTTTCGTGTAACTTAATAATGAGGAGTTTAATAAAGTATTTTGATGTTGCATGATTAATGCGTAACAGTTTTTACCGAAAAGTAAAATTGAGTAACTTCCTTGACCTAAGAGCCCAATAGGTAAGAATGTTGTGAATACCAATTCTGTTGGAGGAGCTTTATAAGCGAAAAGTTTATTAAAATACAAGGTAATGATAATATTCAATCCAAGTGCTAGGGCATTTGCCCATAATATAAATGAGACTATCAATGTAATTATTTTTAAATTAGTTGACGGTAAATCTGAAACGATTATACCAGCAGAACTTGAAGCAACAGTAAGGGTGACAACTGGTAATAACATTGTTGCATGGAATTTTTCAGAAGGAACTTTATTTTGAACGTTACTCCTTTTTGAAACCAAAGCAAAATAAAAAGTTACACAAGCTGTATATAATGAAAGGAAAACTGCTATCCACCATAAAACGTAAATACCTATTATCCAACGATCAGTTGTTAAATAATATAAAAAGTTTATTATTGTAGTGAATCCCATTGGAAAACAACCCATAAATACTGCTACTTTTGGATCATCATGAATATCATAGAATATTCTTGGATATTTAACTAATGCACCTATGAATGAAAATAAGCCAACAAGGAATATGAATACGGTGATTCCCCACATTATTATTCCACAAACTTCTAACCATTTCGATGGATATGGAAACTTATAAAGCAACGCACTGGCCATCCCAGTACCCATGACTGGAGCAAAAAATAATGGAGTGAATTCCTTGAATAGTTTGTCATCGATAACTTTGGTAAATCGTTGAAATATGGAGGAATCATCTATAACTAAACTCGATGTTAAAGTTTCACTGTTCAGCTGGGGTGTGTTCGTGGGAATACGCGAAACGCTATCTTGACTATCTTGACTATTTCGCAACTGGTCCAGCTCAAGTTTACTATTCCGTATCATTTTGATTATACACTATAGGGTGAAAACTGGAAAGGGATATAATATTATATGAATAGAAGCGTGTTCTGTTTATACATCACATAGAAAAGGTAGAAGTGTCTTAGTATATATAGCAAGTTTGATATTCGATGTGACCGATGGAATTTCCTTTAGTGAGAAAAAAGAAACGAAAGAGCGGGCCTTTGAAAGTGAAGTAAAACGGTCTGCGGGATTCATAGATGAGGTTTTTTTCGTATTTTCTCGATTCTTTTTTTATTTTATTTTTCTTTTTTCCAATTACTATGATGAAGATGTTGAGAGTCAGGAGTATCAGGAGGGCCCTACTACTTCGTAATTGTCAAATGTTCTAATGTCTACTTTGTTGAAGTCAAGCTCGTAGAGAGTGTTGCACCAAAGGCCTCTGAAAAATATATTCAGTGCGCGGGGTTTGAAACAAAAGAATTTAAGGACGGAGTTTGATTTCTGATCAATTCAAAGTTTCCAATCCAATGACTCTGATAATGACTCAGTAGCTCACTCATTAGATAACCCAGTAACCCACCTAATGGATAATCTGATAGCTAACAATGTAAACAACCACACTATGAAAGGCATCAAAAAGACTTTTGAGAAACAAACACCATACTAGCGCCAACTTCAATTGCATAGACTTGCGGAGCTTTACAGAAAGTACGGAATAATGATTCTAAGAATAGCCATGTCATTTAGTGATGGCTAAAATTAATTGTCTACGCTTGAAATTCAAAGCCCATATGAGTACACAAGGTTAGTTTTTAGTCGATTACGAGTTAAAATTGATAAGATAAAGAACGGGAATGGAGCTAAAGAGCGGGATTTTTCAAAAAACAGTAACAATAAGGGCCGCCACAAAACTTACCAAATAAGGCAATTTAGAAGCGGACTCTCAGCCCACCATCACTTTTTACCTGGTCCTCGACACGCTCCCCTCATAATATTATTTGAATAATATATTGAATAAGGACTTTGATGCCTTTGACTGACAACACGTATATTGGCTTCTCCATGTTGAAAGTATCAACATACCAATTACTCTGGTAACCCACCATTTCAAAAGCGGTGTATGAGTTGACATAAACTTTTGCTCCTAGCAAGGATTGTCTATCAACCTTAGCTAACAACAATTAGTCGGTTCAAGGTTCTATACCACGTCCACAATTATAGCTTTTCTACACGGATAAAAATCGGGAGAAGGAGAGCGGCTTAAATTCCCAAAATCACAAACAGAAAAGCGGATGGTAATGTACACATACCTTCCATAAAGGGAAAATACCGCTCTTTTTAATTGCTCGTCGGGCGATTCGCTGTTCTTTTTTCCTCTCCCTACTCAAAGTACTTAAATACTGGGCCGCTCCCTCCTTTCATTTAGATTTTGATATTATTTATTAAGTTGAATAACAAAGCGACAATAGTTTATTATTTTACTTTCCATCACTGCGTTCTATTCTAGTTCCATTTACTCCAGGTCAAGTGACATTTCATCATAAGTGCACATTTGTCGGCAATATCCTAACTTAGCTACCCGAAGGTCAGAACAGAAAAAAAAAAAAAAAACTTTTCCTTTCGCTGCATCAATTTGATAAAAATTAACTTTGAGAAATACTTCTACTAAACATGTTAACGGTAAATCAATCTAATTCATTTGCTCAACAAAATAATGCTTATGCTTCTTCATTGATGCGTTCTACTGCTTCCAGTCCATCACCATCTCACTCTGTTTGCAAATGCGGAGCTATGCATCATCCACAAATTGTTGACGGAGCAAAACCACAATCTCAATTAAAATTAGAGTCAGAACAACAACAAGATGAAATTCCAAATAATAACTTTGGTAAATTAATTGAAGATTTGAAAGAGGTATTGGGTCCAAACAAAGGTCTCTCCTCAGAAGATATCGATGTTGAAAAAGTTAAAGAAATTATGGAAGCTTATAAATCTGATGAACTGGAATGGGGGAAATTCGCTTTAAATGATCCATCCCGTAACTATACCAGAAATGGAGTCATTGATATTAACGGTAATGCTAATTTACTAATTTTAGTTTGGAATCCAACTAAGGCAAGTGCTATTCATGATCATGCAAATGCTCATTGTTGTATGAAAATTTTAAAAGGTACCTTGAAGGAATCACTCTATGACTTCCCTGAACAAGTAGGTTGTGAGTTGGTCCCTAAAAAGGAAACACTTCTTCATCGTGAAGATGTTGGTTATATCAGCGATGATATTGGCTTGCATAAAATTTCAAATCCTTTGGCCGATGAAGTATCTATCTCCCTTCATTTATATACACCTCCATATGCATCTTTATTTGGCTGTTCCATGTATGAAGCCGGTAATGGTAAAAAACATCATGTTGACATGAGTAAATACTATAGTTATCAAGGTAAGTTGGTGAACCCAAAGGATAGTTCTGCTTGCTAATTTTTTCTTATTTTTTGCATCTTTTTCGATTTTTTGTTATAGTTCTTTTGGCGTGAGTTTTGGTTTCTAATATCTCTATGGATTTATTTATATCTTTTCATTTCTTTTTATCATTGATTTACTTGTAATTGTAGATTCGAATACTTTAATTGAGAATGAAACATTGAATAAGTATGGTTTCACCACCTGAAAAGAATCAAACCACCTTAAAGTATAATGTAACGTTATGCTTGTTTTCCCTTTATCTGAAACTACTCTTGTTCTGCTTATACATAACCCTAGAAATGTACGGGTCTTGTTTCTAACTCCCATCTCGAAATTTAGTTACTGTACGACATTCCAAAAATTCTCATTCTGTCGATAACGTTCTGCTTCTCGATTTGTCGGTAATCTCGTATTAAAATTAAAAAGGCATCAAGCTTATGGAAACAAATTCACTTATAAACGTCATAAATAAAGAACAAAATCAATAACTAGAGAAGCCAGTTTCTGCTTGCCATACCGTCATAAAGTACTTTCACCCTCTCAATCAGCGAACGGCTAAATAAACCAATAAGGATACGCTAAAGTAATCCAGACTAAAATTTTAATAATGTCTAATCAACAGATGGTCTACTATGGCCCTCAGCCATTAAAGCCTCTTAACGATAAAATGAGACATGGATTTGAAAAAGAGTATAATTCAGAGAATTTTTTAAACCTTCTTGCAAATACATTCTATATTTATTTTGATGATAAACGACATAATACTAATGGTAATCCAATTTCTGAAAAAACTAAACAATCACCTGAATATTACAGAAACTATCAACCAATAACGGATTGGAAAATAATGCGTGAAAGACAGAAGACCATCAGTGCGGTCTTGGTACTTTGTTTGAATCTTGGGGTTGATCCTCCAGATATCATGAAAACATATCCTTGTGCCAAGTATGAAGCTTGGTGTGACTCTTCTGCTTATCCCGATACAAAGAAAGCCATTGAAGCAATTGGTAAAAATCTACAATCTCAATATGAAACTTTATCGTTAAGAACAAGATATAAACAGTCATTGGATCCATGTGTTGAAGATGTTAAAAGATTCTGTAACACGCTCAGAAGAAGTGCTAAAGAAGAAAGAATTCTATTCCATTACAACGGTCACGGAGTTCCCCAGCCTACGACTAGTGGTGAGATTTGGGTTTTCAATCGTGGTTACACCCAGTATATTCCAATCTCTTTATATGATTTACAAACTTGGTTGGGGGCCCCAGTGATTTTTGTTTATGATTGCAATAGTGCTGGTAATATAGTTCACAATTTCAAAAAGTTTGTTCAAAAGAGAATAGATGACGATAACGACGGTAATCACGATATGAGTGCTCCTTCCCCTACTTCTGCATATTTAGATTCAATCCAATTGGCTGCTTGTAAAAGTGATGAACTCTTACCGATGAGTCCAGATTTACCGGCAGACTTGTTTACTTGTTGCTTGACTTGCCCAATAGATATTAGTGTCAAATGGCTCATCATGCAATCTCCTTTGAAAAAGAATTATTACAATTTGCTTCCTAAAAATTCAATTGGTAATGTCATAATACCCGGTAAGTTGACCGATAGAAGAACTCCTTTAGGTGAATTAAACTGGATATTTACAGCAATCACAGATACTATTGCATGGACTTCATTGTCAAGACCAATATTCAAGAGATTATTTAGACAGGACTTAATGGTTGCAGCATTATTCAGAAATTTCTTATTAGCTAAGAGAATTATGCCTCATTTAAATTGTAATCCCATCAGTGATCCACCACTACCTGAATTAGTAAGATTCCACCCAATGTGGGACTCATGGGATTTGGCAATTGATCAAGTCTTTGCTCAATTGATTAGAAATAAGAGTCCTAGTCCAACTGTGGATAACTCGTTGAGTAACTATAAGAATATGCCTCCAACTCCTCAAGCATCCACTACAAAGTTAAATGGAACTGCGCTAGTTCCACCCCAGGCAGCACCATATATTGCAAATGGTGCTAAAAGCAGTGCTCCATTGACCACTCCTAATGGAACACAAGCAATACCCCCGCAACTAGGTGGAGCAAGACCCCTGCCCGCTACTCCTTTGAATCAAAACTTAACCAATTACCAGCATTCGACATTTTTTGAGCAACAGCTAACGGCTTTTGAAATATGGCTTAAATATGCTGGACCATCCACTAAAGATGCCCCAGAGCAACTTCCAATAGTTCTTCAAGTTCTATTATCCCAAGTGCATCGTTTACGAGCCTTAATCTTACTATCCAAGTTTTTAGATTTAGGTCCTTGGGCTGTCTATCTTTCACTTTCCATTGGTATTTTTCCTTATGTTTTGAAATTGCTATTAAGTCCAGCGCAAGAGTTAAAACCCGTCCTAATATTTATTTGGGCCAGGATTATGGCCATTGATTATAAAAGTACCCAACATGAATTATGTAAAGATAAAGGGTACAACTATTTCTACTTAATTTTCAACTCTAATCCTTCTAACCAGATAGGAGCCCCTGGTGCCCCAGGTAGCATTAGCGGTAACAGTGCAGCAAACATTTTGATAAATGACGATCATAAGGCAATGAGTGCATTCATTTTAACACTTTTTATCAAAGACTTTAAAAGTGGTCAAAGGTTATGCTTTTCAATAGAATTGATCAATAATTGTCTTAAATTTTTGGCCACCAGTGAGAATCCATTATTACGTCAATGGTGCTCTCTATTATTGTCTCAATTATGGTACAAGTATCCCGATGGAAGATGGATTATACATAAAGATGGATATTTGGCAAAATTCTTAACATTAGTTAATGATCCCATTCCAGAGGTTAGAACATCCATTATTTTAGCCATGACCAACTTTTTGAGCGATCCAAATGATCCTCAAACTCAACCACAAGGACAACAGCAACCTCAGCAGCAACCTCAAAGGGGCCAGCCAGCAAATATAAATGCCGAGTTACGTAAAGACGAATTAAAGCAACAAGACTTAAAGCTAGCTAATGTCATTTTGAGTTTATTAGGAGATGGTTCTTCAATGGTAAGAAAAGAGATCGTGTACTTCATTAATCGATTTGTTAAAGTATATACAAAGTTTTTTTTGGTTGTCGCTTTCAACCAGCTTGAAGAAGAAATTGTCTTAATTGACAATGCTAATTATCTCCATGAATTCAGAAAGAAATCTCCCGCATACTGCTCGATTTTCAGCTCAATTTGGAAAGCTCTTTTGATTTTGTCCGAAGATCCACATTTAGAAGTCAAACAATTGGCAGAAACCTTGATTGACTTCATAATGTTGAAATTAAACCAAAGTGAATTATCTCCTTTGGTCAAAGAAATGCAGGATTATCTTTTGAGTAAGTCAACTATTACAATCGGAGAGAATACGAAACAGCCTCTTGTGAATCGCCCTCTAGGGAATATTAGAAATGGTACTGAGCCAACCAAGAGACAAGTTTCCGGTGGAGCAGTAACGCATAGAAAAAATAACTTACTTATCGATGGTACGTCAATGAAGGCTAGATCGGCATCTACTAATAACTTAAATGGATTGTACCAGAAGCAATTGAATGGCAATGAGCATGATGACAGTTCAGATTCCGAGTCAATTTCATCCAAAATAAAGAATATTTCGATCTCAAAGCTTTTCAAGAGTTTTCAAATTAATGAGGATCACGACTTGAACAACTTTACTCGTATTCTACACTCTGGCCCTACTCCAAGTACATATGGTGCTGAATACAAACCAAAGACTCCAAGATATGTTCCTCGAGATTTGACCGCTGATATTGAATTGAACGATGAATCAGGTTTTTTCGAATATAGTTGTGAATATTTCCAAGAACCCCAAATGTCAAAAAATGAGATCGACGAACCTGGTTCCAAAGAGTACATAAAACGCTTATGGAGACGAAATAGAAATGAGCAGATTATACAAGAAACCCAGCCGCAAAAGAAATTGGCTGTCAGAGGTGATTGGAATCGTAATGCCCCTCTCACTTTAAATAACAAATCTCAACCAAAGCTTATTAAATTTACTCAATTCGAGAAAATTTTAGTTGCAAGTGACGAAAAGGATACAGTTTCTGTATGGGATTGGGAAGTTGGTAAGATTGTTAAGAAATTTTCAAATGGAAATCCATTTGGAACTAAAATAACTGACATGAAATTTTTGAATGAGGATGATTTACCACTCTTGTTGACTGGTTCTTCAGATGGTGTCATTAAAATTTATAAGAAATTTCATACAACTAATGAAGAAGACGAAGAAGAGAAAAACTGTGAAGTAATTGCGTCATGGAGAGCATTGACCGACTTATTATTGACCTCAAAGAGCTCTGGTTTGATTTCTGAATGGCAACAATCCAGAGGATCTCTTTTGGTTAGTGGTGACGTCAAAATAATTAGAGTATGGGATGCTCCTCGTGAATTGTGTTTGGTTGATATCCCCGCTAGGTCCACATCATCAATTACTTCATTAACTTCTGATCAGGTTGCTGGGAATATATTTGCTGCCGGTTTTGATGACGGTAGTTTAAGGGTATACGATCGTCGTATGGATTCGAGAGATTCAATGGTCAAGGCATGGCCCAAGTCGCGTACCACTTATGGGTACACCCCCTCAAATAGTAGTTCGAAAGGATCTATCGGCCGGGGATCGATCAGAAATGTTCATATGCAAAGAGGAGGGTTTAGAGAATTGGTTAGTGGTTCATCTGATGGATTTATCAATCTTTGGGATGTAAGATTAGACGAGCCAGTGGTTACTTTTGACAATTCTCCTGAAAAATCCATTAGGAGTATTGATGTTCATGAGCATGCTCCAATTATTACTACTGGGTCGAAGAATGTAAATATTTGGACTACATCTGGTGACTTGATTTCAACTTTGCGTAAACCACACGAAAATTACTTGAGTAATAGAACCTCCAATTATTTATCAAGTACTTCATTCCATCCCCATAGAATGATGGTAGCCACCAATTATAACCAAGATGCCAACATCAATGTTTATAATTGTAGCGATATCATCCTGGAATATTTGTAAATTACTACCTAGTATATTTAGCAGATAACATACTAGAATCACTTTTTCTTTAACTAGTATAGGCATATAATATAATTTTATTTCTTTATGAATAGCTTGTATTCATCGTATTCTAGACTTACGCTAAGATATGTAATAAGCGATGCTGCTCATCGACTGATCGCCACCACTAGCCCATTTTGAGATACCTAATTACCATTTCGCAGCCTGCTCCTATAAACTTGTATGATTTCTCACTAAAACCGGCATCGGAGAGCATCCGCTTGAGGAAGCAAAAAAAAGGCAGCTGGACTATCGATCACTCAAACAAAACAATGTGCAGGTCTCTGGAAAGCTGGAACCCTAACAAAACAAAAAAAAAAAAGAGAAAAAAAAAAAAGAGTAGAAAAATTAGAGGAAGAACCGAGAGGAAAATCTGAAAACTTGTAGCTTATACTTGAATAACCCAAAGACTACCATTCTGTTTCAAAAACTTCAACCAAATAGACTAGAATCATTGATCTAAATATAAGATAATATTTGCGTATTGCGTGATGTCTATGTCATCTGAACTAGCGGCGGGTATTGAAGATAATGATCTTCATTTTGGAGAACATAGTGTGAGGCAAACTGCAAAGAAGAAAATATTGAATGGTGGTAATGATGGAAACAATTCTACTAATGGTGAGGAAATCACAGCAGTTCAGAGAATGATTAGTGCTTCGCTGGGATCCTTTTTAACTTCCTTAGTCGTTACACCATTTGATGTTGTAAGAATCCGGATACAACAACAAGAAATACTACCTTCTAGTAACGTTTGCTGTAATGCAAATCTAAAGAATATTCCCTCGAATGAGAATGTAAAAAATACACTTGCCAAGGTTGCATCTTCAAAATCTTCGAATTCTGCGGTGAAAGAAGCAACCAAATTGAATTTGCCAAAGGTTCCATCATCATCAGCTCCAGCAGCAGCTTCAGCCATTGCTACTACAAATCCCATTCAGGTATTGACAGCTGAATCGCCTGAGCTTTTCTGGATAAATAGTGGATACTGCAAATCAGCACAAAATTGTTCCCGTATCAATTCAACATTTCAAGGCTTTGTGAATATTAGTAAAAATGAAGGGCTTGTAACTTTGTGGCGTGGTCTTTCACTTACGTTATTTATGGCCATCCCATCCAATATTATTTATTTCACTGGTTATGAGTATATCAGAGATCATTCACCCATAGCATCGCATCCTATTAATCCACTTTTGTGTGGGGCATTTGCTAGAATAATGGCTGCAACTTTTGTATCACCAATTGAATTGATAAAGACTAGACTACAATCAATTCCTTCTGATATGAAGAGTGGCTCGAGTAACTCTCAAATCTTGAAAACTTTACTACGTGATTCTTATAAAGTCGTTGGTCAGCGCGGGGTTGGAACTCTTTTTACAGGGCTTAAAATTACTTTATGGAGAGATGTTCCATTCTCTGGAATTTATTGGTCTTGTTACGAATTCATAAAAGAAAGATTAAGCTTAGCGTTACACGTGGATTTCAATAATCAGGATAATCAGCCACAAAATGAGGACTGGAAAGTTTTTGCAACAAGTTTCTTATCGGGTTCTACATCAGGAGGAATTGCAGCATTCTTTACTAATCCTTTTGATGTGGGTAAGACTAGATTACAAATAACTACTCAAGAAGCTCATTCAAAGGGCGAAAAAATAAAGCGACCATCAATGTTCAAGTTTCTTTACAATATATATAGAAGTGAAGGGATGGGAGCATTGTATTCCGGATTTGGTCCTCGCTTAATGAAGATTGCTCCATCTTGCGCCATTATGATCTCATCCTATGAAATCGGTAAAAAGATTTTCAAAAATGGTAATACTGAGCAAAATGCTAGACTTACTGACAAATTAACCAGTTAATTGCATTCGTTTATTAATTTATTTTTTCATACTATCAACTGGAATTGTTGATGTGAATATCATTTAGGAAATCATCCTCCTGTACATATATTATAGAGTTTATAGAACTCATAGCATTACATAAACTTAAATAGGTAAATACTCAAACTTATGATTATAATGACAAATCTTTATTTCAGTATAATTTATTTCATTATTATTTTTATTTTTTTTCTTGTTGACCAATTCAACTACACATTAGTTCCATTCTCCGCTGTGAAGAATCCCTTGTTCCTTAAAAAAGCCAGCATTAAAGAGCTCATTTTCAACGTCTTCAATTTCATCTTGATTGTGTTGAGGTTCTGCTGGCTTCTGTGTGGCTAAGTTTTGACCACGAAAATATTCATGGTTTCTATTAGTTATACGGTCGTTGTCAATCATCTTGATTTGTTGATTTTGAGTTTCATTAATTGAATTCTTGTTTGAAAAAGCTTTGAGATCCTCATTTCTATAATTAGAGGAAGATGAGGGTGCGGAAATAGGACGATCTCTCTTATTGCTGTAAACTTTTACGGCTGTTCCATCTGGATCACGGAAATTTGATTTTTCGTTAGCTGAAAATTCACATTGAACTAATTTCTCATAAAAATGAGTACATGAATTGTAGTTTTTAATAGAAGTTGAATGTAAGGCAATAATATAATCCAGAAAAGCTTCTCTCAAGCTTTCAGAAATTGCCCTTACTAGTTGCAATTCAACGACTTCCAAATTATAGATATTTGCTTCTAATTTTTCTCTAAGTAACGCAGTCACGGTCGCGTTATGACCATATTTAACTTCTGAATCTTTTATTTGTTTCAATATCTTGGTTTGATCCATAATTAATTCACGTTGTTTTTTCTCTCTTGCGTTAACTGATAATAAATGGTTCTTTAATTGAGAAAGCTTTGTAAGGGTAGCTTGATCGCCCGCCTTTTGACGAGACAATAGTTCTGTGAAATCTTTTACCATGTTCGAACTCTCAGAATTTGGAATCAGGGCCGTCCAGCTTCTGAAATCTTTAATGAGATCTTCTCTTGCAGACATTGATTTTTGTTCTGCTTTTAGTACTTTTGTCACTTTACTTTCCAAAGTGGAAGCCAAAACATCATTTTGAATTGGGAAAACGGTCTTATTGGCGTCACTATTAGAGTCCGTAGGAGAAATTTTATTTGATTCTGAATTCACAAAATGGGATATATTGAAAGGCATTTTTTCCAAAACTTTGAATAGTGCTGTGACAGGCCGTACTTCCATCGAGGCAATACCGTTTTCGTTTGTAACAGTGTTTGACGAAGGGAAACTCGAAATTGTTGAAGATAACTTTGGTAGAAAAGACTTAGAAGTTGAAGCTGTTGCAGAAGTTGCGCTAGTGCTTGCAAGGTTTTGAATCTCTTTTAGAGGATTTTCACCATCTCTCAAGTCAGAAAGCCTATAAACTGGATGTGGTTTCCCTGTACTAAACATGAGCCTACTTGCTTGCTTTGTTGACACGAAGGAACTATTTTGACTTTATTGTCAACCCTCGCTAAATTTTGTAACGATGTTTCAGTAACAAGTGACGACTAAGAATATACTAGCTTGGGTTATGGCTATTAAAAGTTTTCAATTTCTGTCCTTCTTTTGTTTGTAAACTTGCAACCAATTTTTTTTTTTTTCTTTCTTTTCTCGTTTGTCCATCAACGAACAAGGCTGCAACCAAGTCAAAATCTCAAAAAGACAAAAAAAAAAAAAAATAAAATAAAAAAATAAAAAGAACCTGGAAATACATGGGGTAACCAGTTGTTTACTACGACAAACACGAAAAAGGTACTCGTTAAAGAATACACGGGTTGCGCTCTACAATGATATATGAGACACATATCTAAAATCCATTCATTAAGCAATTTACTATAATAGAAAAGTTTAGACAAAGACAGCGATGCAATTTATATGGTACAAGTGAAAATTGAGGACAACATCGAGTCCTTTGTTTTAAAAACGTAAGAAGGCTTAACTATCGTAAATTATTTTATTTCTTAGTGACATCTCCATCGATGTTCAAACCAGTGACGTCTGCAATTTTTTGTCTCAAAGATTGAACACCACCTTGTAATGACTTTTGACTAGTTTCTGTAGTTTGTTCAATTTGATGAACAAATTGATCAGCTTTTTCAATCGAAACCTGTTGCGAATGAGCCAATTCTGGAACGTATTTCTCTTCCAAATTCCAAATGAAACCAGTGGTGTTGCGGAAGGTTTGGGGTAAAAAGTACTTGAATGATGCAATACCTAAAATAACTGGGAAAGTAGCTTTAGAAATGAATCCTCTTTGACGGGCCATAATGTTACCAGACAAGGCCGCTATTAATATATATATTCCATTTGGCATAAGATCTTCTGACTTATTATGTAATCCACTAACAGTATTAGTTACTTGTCTTTCGGCTTCATTATATTTAGAATACTTATTATTCAAATATCCTTGTAAAGTATTATATGCTCCAATCACTGATTCCCTTCCACTCTTGAATACTGATTCTAATCCCGATGGGGAACGAACAGAAATACCATCAATCAAACGATTTTGACCTAGTATTTCCAATTCAGAGCCTGCAGCTGGAGTAACGGTACCAGGAACCGGAACAACGTTAGGTTCATCTTCATAGAACCTACGTTTAGATTCATTGTGAATGGTTGTTTGACCTCCGTAAATCATTGAAGTAGTAATACCAGCAGCAGCTGTAACCAAAATTGGCATCCCTCTATTTATTTTTGTTGCCGAAAACATATCCTTATAAACAATTCTGAGAGTCAATTCGTTTCAACCTTAGATGGGTTTTAAGCAAGAAATCAAAGTTGAAATGAAAAGAAATGAAGAAAAAACGATACAGACAGAGCTTTAGAGAGAAGAAAAAAAACTATTGAGCCAGTCATATCGCACTGTTTCCGCCAACCTGTAAACTTGAGCTGAAAAATGCATGTTATATAAACTGTAATATGGTTTCAATTTACAGTTTGATCCTGCTGACCATTAGAGCCTGCACATAACACAATAGCTATAAGATATCTCATCGTGAGAGACACCAAACTATTCAATTTAGCAAAGATATACTAAGAGAGATAAGCGAGTTACTAAAACATTACATCCATATTTATAACTAATGTTACTAAGGGGTTCTGTTATAAGAAGCAGGCAGCATTCTATATGGAGGTATGCCAAAATAATGAATGGCATTCGAACAAATGCAACCTCATCGCTGAAAAAACTTCAACATCTTGATCCATCCACTTATGATTTCATAAAGAATGACCAAGAAATCAAGTCAGAGTCAAGCTCGTTACCATTTGATAGAATAAGACACAGTGAAACTTTTGGACAGTTGGTTGTTAGTGATCATTTGAGAAGAGATGATCAGTTGAATGAGGATGGAAACGACAAACTTGTAAGACTCCAGTCAGAAGATCATGAGCTTGAAGAAGAACTTTCTCCATACAGAAATCCTGATGGAAGTTTAAAACAAGGTGTAAATTCGGAAGAAGCAAGATTACATCCATTAACATTGAAAGGTAGAGTTGACAGAAATGTTACTGTTTTGCCACAGGAAATTGCAAAAGTCATCAATAACAATATATTGAGCGTATCCCGTCCTGATAAATTGCGTGAAAGAGCCGCTAACATTTTCAAGACTTTAAATTCGGATCAAATTTTGTTAGCACCAGAATCAGCTTTAGATTGTGAAGCTCATATAGCTGCTTTATTCTTACAAAATTATTCTCATGCTCATCATATTTTACTAGAATTGCAGAAGAGAATAGGTAACGAAAAGTTCAATCCACAAAGCGTTTTGGATATTGGTCATGGTCCAGGTACTGGTATGGTCGCGCTTAATGAGATCATGGGAGATGATTGGATTCCTCAAGAGAAGGATGTTTACGTTGTGGGTAGATCCAATTATGAAATGAAGAAAAGAGCTAAAATAATTTTATCCCGTCAACTAAATGAGAATTTGGTTGAGGTTGAGGTTCCGGATGAAAACGAAGTAAGCCAGGCTAATTCCGAAACAGAAGTCTCAGAAGAGCCAACCAATGACTCAAAAGTTGATGACTACGTTGGTCCCGTGGATGCAAGTAAAATTCAAATAAAAACTAAATTAAGAGACTCTTTACCAGTTTCAAAGAAATATGATTTGATTATGGTAAACCAAGCCTTATTGACAAGAGAATATAGCTTTCCTAGGGACATCGACACTAATATACATATGATTTTGAAGTTGTTGAAACCCAATGGCCATTTGGTTCTTATCGAGAGAGGTAATGCCCTAGGATTTGAAACCATTGCTAGGGCCAGACAAGTCATGATTAGACCCGAATCGTACCAGTCTGAACGTGGTAAGGTTCCTAGGCCATACATCAAAGGATCAAGCATCAAGCCCCAAAAGTTAAAGAAGGAAGATCAACTTGTTGATGATAATGACATCAAATATGAGGAGGAGCTATTCAAAAAAATGGAAGACGAGGATTTCTCAGATCAAGACTTAGAGTTTGCTGAAGATGAAAAGATTGCCGCTCAATTCAATGAAGTAATAGAGCTGGATTTGGAAAAAGAAATAATCTCTAAATACGGGGATGTTAAAGAAGAAGATTTGAAGTTCGAATACGAAGGTGGAGACGAATACGAAGTAGAACCTTTAAATTCCGAAGAGTCAGTTACAACAAAAGCAAATCTTGACCCTGAAAGTGTTGATTATCACATTAGCATTATAGCTCCATGTTCTCATCATGGCAAGTGCCCATTACAGTTGGGCGATCCTAAATATTATAAGATTTCTTCTCATAAGCATCGTTTCAACTTTTGCTCTTTTAACAAAACTGTGGAAAGGCCAAAATATACCATGGAATTGAAGAAGGGCCGTAGGCTTGCAACAAAGTGGGATAAAACTGCAGAAGACGGCTTTGGCTTGGATAATCTTCTGCGAAATTCTTTAAAGAAATTGGGTGGAACTGGAAGACCAGGCTCCAATAATACTGAAACAGGATCATTCTCTTATTTAATTGCTCAGAGATCACCCAATGATATTGAAACCATCAAAAATATACAATACGAGCGTACCCATAATAGCTCTACTGAGATTGACCGAGAAGATCCTAATCATTGGCCTCGAATTATAGCTCATCCTGGAAAAGTCAAGAAGAATGTTAAATTAATGGTTAGTGCCCCTTCGGGTAAGATTGAGATCTGGCAAGTTCCAAAAAGTTTAGGTAAACAAGTGTATCATGATGCCAGAAAACTGGCTAGAGGTGATCTTTGGCCATTACCACTAGGTAAAAAGGGGGTCATTGTTAAAAATTCTTTATCTGATGAAAAGAAAGAAAAGTTGGAGACCATTCTGAAAACTCAAAAGAAGTCATTTTTGAAGGAACAACGTAAGAAAGATTGGAAAAAAGTCTCTACTGCTGATGCCACTTACTTCGATGATGATATCGTAACAATGGCAGATTCGATTGCTTCAAGTCTTGAACAGACCAAGAAGTATAAACAACAAGGTAAAAAGGCGAAATTTGATGTTGATTTAAAAGAATACGAAGGTAAATGATTATATTTGATTATGCACCTTTGTTCCCTTACGTTTTAATGTTTTTCTCTTTATATAGTTTTTTTTTTCATTCTTTTTCGTTCTTTTCCTTTTCCTTTTTCCTTTGTTCCGCTGACTGGCTGCAAAGGATAGTGTAAATAATTCAAAGTCAGTCTATTTATTATAAGTATATAGAATATATTTCATTCAAATCGTGCACCAAAACAAAATATCTAAGACGTTCTTTT
Source organism: Hyphopichia khmerensis (assembly GCA_030569195.1). Lineage (NCBI taxonomy): Eukaryota > Fungi > Ascomycota > Pichiomycetes > Serinales > Debaryomycetaceae > Hyphopichia > Hyphopichia khmerensis. The sequence continues at coordinate 95,171 of JAJMKE010000013.1, read as the reverse complement.
TCTGGAAAGCAACAAATTGAAATCAAATCAGCTGCGAAAGTACCACAAAGATTTAGCACACAGAAAAAAAAAAGGAACCAGGAAAAGGGACCAGTTTATACACACTTGAACTTATTGAAAGAGAATCACATTTGGGCATATCAACTTTATTCAGGTTCAATAATATTCCTTTGTGTTATCCCAGGAGGAAGCAGAGCAAATCTTATAACTGCTGAACAACATTCTTAAGGTCACACAATGTCTTCTGGGTCCAAGTCACCGAGGAGAAGAATCAATGCTACCAGTCACATAACATCACAAGTCGACGAGGTTCAAAAGCAGAAAATAAAACGACAAAATCAACAGATTGTTAGTCCAATTCAAGAACCCCTTACTAAGGATTATTCGAAGTCGGATCTCCTGGCTAGCTTCACTAATGACTCCGACCTGTATAAGCCATTTCACCAACTAGGTTTATGGAAATTAAGGGAAAATCAAAGTGATGTGCTTCTCAGTACATTCACATTAACAATTGTAATATTACCCTCTGTGTTGGCTATAATATGTCCGCTCTTTTTCCCAGAGTGGTCAAAAGATGTCGATTTGGCCAGCTTCTTTACTGATATTCTCATGATTATAGCCATTGGATTTTTTGTTAAATTTTCGCTAGAATGGCCATGGCATTGGTTAAAGCAAATAAGAGAGCACAAAATCTTACATCTCGACAATATTAATAGGGCATATCATAGAAATATCGAACTAAATGAAGAAACAGAGGAAAACTTTCTATTGAGAGAATCAGCCCGAGTTTTAAAGCTTCAAAAATATCAGTGGATTGCAGCACTTTCGTGTATAGGAGGAATATTTACTGGAACAATACTAATGGTAGTATCAAGGAGCTTTATTATTATCACGAAAACTAGGAAGGATATTGTCTTTAATAATTTCAACATCTCTGTTTTCTTCTTCTGGGGCTTATTTCGAACTTCCTTAATTATTTATGAAATGCTCCAAGAACAGTCGCTTATGGAAAATGATATGAATACATTTGTTACAGAGGATAACTTGCATTTGTTGTTTGGAAATCGAGTTGATGCAGACAATACGTTTCTTGATACCGCAAAAGCCAAAATGAAGTCTTTGTCAAAGTTATTTGGTCACTCTAAAATAATTGAGTTGGAAAAAATTACTGATATGATTCAGTTCCAAAATATTGTTGAATTGATCGACAGTAAGGTTGACCAGTATCACCAGTTATTACAATCGTTATCTGAAAATCAAAAATCACAATTCGATAATACCACCGAATCTTTCGAGAACCTCAAACAGGATATTAAGAGATTAGGTGAGAAGATTGAACTTGTCTCGAGTGAGGCTCAGAAGGGTTCAGATCAGGTTCAAACATTTAAGCCTTTTCCATTGAGTAGCAGCTTACTGGCTCATTCTCGCAAGGGATTTTTAAATCGTACTACAAACGTCTGGAAACCTACTAATGAACAAAAAGCTAATGTCCACTCAGTAAACACTTCTCTACCTATCAGTATGTCAACCATATTTGAAGAGTCAGAACACTTGAGAGACAACTCAATGAATTCTAAAAGCTTCGATAATTTTAATGATCAGCTTGATAGTCCATTTCAGCCTAAAGCCAACAATAAAGAGAACGGTCATTTTTCATTGCATGGGTTACCTTTCACATCGGCAATAAAAGATCTCATAACAAGAAAAGTAGAGACGGACAAGATTATGTGCAATGGTCAAGACCAGTACTTTAAGAGTTTGGAAGGCTATGGGGGTGACAACATGCTCGATCCTCATATTGTTCCTGAAGTCTACGATAATTATGATAGGGTTGTTGACGGGAAAAAAAAACTGGCTTCGTATATGAGTTTTTTCACCACTACGGTTGATGAATCGTTCAAAAAACTAAGCCATATATCTCTTGGTGAAACAATAATGAACCCATTTGCTATGATACAAATATATTATACAGATATATTGCCTATAGTGAAGGAGTTCTTTATGAATTGTTATGTTAGAACAACAAGTTATACGGAAAGGCTAAAAATTTATGCTTGGAGTTTTTCAAATGAATACTTATTTAAAAATGTGGAGCAAGTCGCAAACCTTGGAAATTATTTTTACGAAAGATACACTCTTGCAGCTAAAAAGGTACTCAAATTCTTCTTGTTGGTTTTCGTTATCATTCCATTTAACATTTTCCAAGTATTGATTTCCTTTCAACTTTTTTTACCCAAGATAATTTTAAGAACGTTTATCGTTTATCCTATGGTGGCAATTTCAAAATTTCAAAGCAAGAGCCAACCTGACCGTCATGATGAATCTCGAGAATTTAACAAAATGAAAAAGTTTCATTTGGTGCCCAATAAGAAGAGCTCATTCCATCCCACGGATTTTACTCCCCCATTTCGAACGAAAACTGTTTTGTTAACCCTGCTAGCCAAGTATTACAATATTGATCTCAGATCATCCTATCAGCATCAACCAAATGAGGATATTTCCATTAGCAACACCGATACTTGAGTGTCGATCTTGCTAGCCAATATGGAGTTGGTTTTATTTTTCAATGGGTATTTACTAGGAATACAATGTCGATTAATGACAGAACTGACTCGAAATTAAATTTGAGACCAAATTGTACTCTCAACCTTCTACTTCTGTTCACTGATAAGATATTTTTTCAGTTGTAATTTGCAGATTTTGGAACCGTTTTTCTTTTCTTTTCTTTTTTTTTTTTTTTTTTTGTCGAATTATTGCGAGTACTGCATTTACATACAAAAAATCCGATGACAAACGATTGATAATAGGTGATGGCGGACTCAGATAGGGTTTCAATTTTTTTTTTTTTCATTATTGATATCACTACTTGAATCATCAACGTCGTGAAAGGATTCCACATTCAATTAAAGTCAGCTGGTGATTCTCGTAAGCCAGCTTCACGACCAAGCTCTAATCTTCACTATAAAAAATAGCTAATAAAAGAAGACCCAAGCAGGTCCGTCCTCCGTACAGGAGGTACGTTTACAGATCAAATTTCACTGGGCAAGATAGAAGTAGTGATGAGGAATATGATGAAACTGAAAATGGTGATGATGTGGAAAGCAGCAATGGTATAACTTCCAAAGATCAATTCGGTAATTACAAGGACTTCAGTACTAAGACTAATTTAAATATCAGCTCAGTATATGTTCTTACCAATCAGGAGAATTTCAAGAGTAAAGTGTGGCCACGGTCGCAATTTGAAAAGGTTGATGTCCTTAAATGTTGCTTGAATGATGGGAATGAAGAGTATAAAGCTAAAATGAAATTAGTTGAAAATAATGTTCAAGAATCATCAAAACAGATGACATTGCCGATTGAATTAATTGTTGAAATACTACATATTTTATATCTACAGGGAAAGTTGAAGCCGAAGTTTTTGAGAGTTTGCAAATTATTCTATGACATAACCCTTCCGTTTATATATCGAAATCCCAAATTGAAAGCTACGAATTTCTTTTCCTTTGTTGAAACCATGTCGTCGAAGAAGAACTATGGTGATTATATCAAACAACTTGATCTTTCATATATTATTCAAACAGGTAAAAATGCATACGTTGCAAAATTATTGAAGAAGTCCAGAAAAAATTTGGAGTTTTTTGTTGCTCCTCAAACAAGTTTCGGCCTTGGCCCATTAATTGCCTTAAAAAACTGTCAACAATTAAAGGTACTAGATCTACGCTTGGTTTCTGAAACTCTAAATCTCGAGGAACTTTTCAAATCGATAAGAGCTCTTGAACAATTAACCCACCTTTCATTTCCAAGGTCATCCATTGAAATAAGTGATTTCGATGGAATCAATTGGCCCCCCAAGCTTACATTCCTTAGAATATCAGGCGGGATTTCTGACGATTTTTTAATCAGATCGGCATTTCCTGCTACACTTACACAGCTCGAGTTTTCGCATTGTCCTGCTGTTAAACATGCTGGGATTCAGAATATACTTCATAGGCTTGGGAATCGTCTAACTTCTTTGAAAATACAATACCCAATGCCGGGCCTCAGTGATAATTCCTTGGACTCTGTATTTGATCTTTGTCCTAACTTGACATACTTGGAAATAGCTGTTGATTACGTTTCAAGCTCATTTTTCGACGATGATAACCTTCAATACCTCAATTACGAAAGACCTTTAAGGAACTTACATATTGATAGTAGTGGTATGCTCGGTACAACTAATAAAATTGATCCTATCGATTTGGCAATAGCAATTAACGATGATAAGTTTCCTCATCTAAAAAATGTCAGTTGTACGGCTAAACTAGGTTGGGATCCAAAATCTGAGTATGTTAACTATATCGTTGACTATTTGGATGAGAAAAATGGTGGTTTATATATTGGTTACTGATTCTGTTTATTTTCTTGCTACACTGGATGTACTGGCTGCGCTTAGATATCTACCAGTTTCAACCTTATCGATTATCTTTCTCTCCTTTTGCATATATAAATAGTTTATTTATTTCATAATATTGTAGCTGATTTGGACCGTAATTTTGCAATTTAGTCCTAGGCTCCGCGTACTAAAAAAAAAAAAAAAAAAAAAAACCTCAATTTTTTTTCAATGTTACACGTAGAGAAAAGATAGACTACAACTGCAAGAAAGTAAACTGCTAGAATTCCCAATAGTTCACCAATTTGCTTTCCAGACATGCCATTGGAGAAAGAGAAACTTCCACTTGGCTACAAGCCAGGTAAATCAAGAGTCTATTATTCCTCCAAGGTGTCACCTGCGTTAGTTTCGAGATCCAAATATACTCAACTTGATCATTTCTTTATATTTTTGTTACTAGCCTTAGGGGTAATTGTCAGGCTATATAAAATTCCATGCCCCCCCAGGGTTGTTTTTGATGAAGTCCATTTTGGAGGTTTCGCAAGAGAGTACTTCAACGGGGAATACTTTCTTGACGTGCATCCTCCGTTGGCAAAATTGATGTTTTATTGGGTTGCAATTGCATTTGGATGGAATGGGGAATTTGAATTCGCTGAAATTGGAGATGTATTTGATGATAATGTACCTTATGTTCAAATGAGATTATTCTCTGGAATATGTGGAGTTCTTAGTATCTTGGCTACTTATGGTGCTTTGAAGGCTTCAGGCTGTAGATCAGTAATTGCATTGTTTGGCTCATTCTTGATCTTAATCGAGAATTCATTAGTTACACAGTCCAGATTCATTTTGTTGGATAGCTCCTTGGTTTTTGCTGTATCATTGTCAGTTTTTGCATTTAAAAACTTTCAAATTAGCGAACCTTTTACCAAAAGATGGTTCAAGTTTTTGGTCCTTACTGGTTTCGGTTTAGGTATAAGTACATCCATTAAGCTTACAGGCTTATATACGGTTGCATGGGTTGGAATTTTAACTGTGTATCAACTCTGGCAATTATTGGGAGACTTGGAAGTGAGCTTCATCGATTTGATTTATCATTTGATCGCAAGAGTTATCGGGTTGATTGCACTTCCTTTAACTTTGTACTTAGGTTTCTTCGCAATTCATTTTAGGTCTTTACCACTTAATGGAACTGGATCTGGAGCAATGTCGCCTCGATTCAAATCATCTTTAGCTGACTCGGCGGAGATTGTCGATAGCCCCGTGGAAGTGTCTTACGGAAGTACCATTACCTTAAAACAAAATAATTTGGAAGCTTACTTACACTCTCACGAACACAATTACCAAACAGGTTCGGGTGAGCAGCAGGTCACTTTATATGGATTCAACCCAGATCCTAATAACCAATGGATTATTGAAACGAAAAATAAAAACTGGGAAGGACAACTTCAAAAGAGGTTTAGACCCGTTAAAGATGGTGATACAATTAGATTATATCATGTTAATACCGGTAAATACCTACACGTCAATGATGTTAGGCCCCCTATTTCTGAACATGATTACTCCAATGAAGTTTCCTGTAATGGAACAAAGGACTTATCAGGGGATGTGAATTATGAATGGAAAGTTAGAATAGCTATGAAGAAGGATCATTCGACAAATGATTTACCTTTAATCAAAGTAAGAACTACTGAAACCGTTTTTCAATTGATACACAGGGGCACCAAATGTGTTTTAATGGGTCATGAAGAAAAATTGCCTTCTTGGGGATTTAGTCAAAATGAGGTTTTATGTGTTGACGAACCTACCATTCCAAATAGTTTATGGTATGTTGAAACGAACCATCATCCACTTCTTGAGAGTGAAAATTATCCAAAAGTTCAATTCGGTAAAGTCGGTTTTTTCGATAAGATTGTCGAAGTTCATAAAGCTATGTTTAGAATAAATAAGAGCTTTACTGACGACCATTCATTTGCTTCAGCACCTGAGACTTGGCCATTTTTATTAAGAGGGGTTAACTACTACAGCAACTCATTAACAGAAGTCAAATTACTTGAGGAAAATGGTAGTCACATTTACTTTTTAGGGAATATAGCTATATATTACGTTGGAATTTTCTTAATTGCAACAGTTGCATTTAAGTTTGCTTTCTATATGCTTAGGTATTTGAATCCATACAAACGTCCAGAAGATCCGTTGTATAAAACCATCTATTACAACGGGTCCTTTGATTTCATTCTCGGGTGGTTACTCAATTACTTTCCTTCATTTAATATGTCAAGACAATTATTTTTGCACCATTACCTTGTGTCAGTATATTTTTCCATTCTATTAATTGCACAATATGGTGAATATCAATTGAACGTTCGAAAAAACGTTGGACTATTGATGGTTATTGCTATATCAGGAGCTGCAGCCTATACATTTGTTACATTCATGCCAGTGATATACGGAACAGAGTGGACTGCAGAAGAATGCCTCAATGCGAAATGGTTCCCATCATGGGATCTCGATTGTGCTGCTTATGGGATATAATCTTATTTAATTAGACAGTATTTGTAAATAAACATTGTACCAATATTCTTTTTTGTAATTAGGCTTATTAAGTTCTTGTTTCAGATATTCCCGAAGCTACTTCTTTGATTAAAGATTCACACCATGCTAGTAACTCATCTTTTTCTTGAATCTTCTGAATACGTTTCTTCTCCACTTCATCAAGTTCTTTGATTAAATTATTAATCGTATCCAATTGAGTATCTGGAGACGTTCCTATACCAGGAAGTGAGTCAATTAACATGCTAATTTGCCTCGACTTAAGTATTATATCAGTGGATAATTCATTAATAGTATTTTCAAAATTAGCTTCAGCTTCTTCTCTAACGGAGGCATGGTTAGATACAGAATTTGAATCCGGCTGTCTTTCAGCTGGAGAGTTCAGTTGTTGCTTTTGTTGATTTTGGGGTTGTGAAGGAGCTTGTTGGCCTGGATTGGGGGCACTCACGGCCATGTTTGTTATGGACATTGGATCTTCATCCAAAAGTGCTGGCTCGCTGTGAACATTCACGTAATTGACAGTAGAGTTGAATTGCTCAACAAGTTGGTCCAAGCAGACCTGCAATTGCGTAAGCCTGTCAGACATCTATGAACTTGTTTAAGTATGGGCCTATGCTATGAAAAGTAAACCTAATTCATACACATATGTTCTATTCTCTCTTATTTATTTTTTTTTCTTCCAAAGACCTCGAAAATGTTTGATCGTGTCCACAGTCAATTTTTCCGGTTCAGTCTCTATTCGCACAGGACACTTGATTTGTCTCCAGAAAAAAATCATTATCAATAATCAGATACTCCCTTTTTTGTTATCAGGTAATCGAAGTATTTTAGGAAATATAACTCGCTTTCAACCTTCACATCATCATTAGTATAGCAATTGGGATTTTTCAGGACCATGGATGTTTTTAGAGACGGTCCTGAATGGCAGGATGATTCGGAAGTATCGAGCTGCTTTTTGTGCCATTCCCAATACACCTTCTTTAACAGAAGACACCATTGCAGGAAATGTGGTAGAGTAGTATGTGGATCTTGCTCTGAGCAGCTGGTAAGATACTTTCCAAACACGTATGTGGTAAATTCTGATAATACTTTGGGAACACTGAATAGTTATGAATTTTATAGGACATGTGACAGTTGTGCGGACGAGATCAATATGATTAGGAGAGCGTTATTTGGATCCCCTATTGATTCTTCAAGCTTAGTAGGGGGAGGGAGTGAACTGGAGTCGCAATCGAGCAGCCTTGCCGGCAGAAGTGATGGAAGTGTCAACGATTTGGAAAATAATAGCTTGGCTAATGATAATGATAGTACCACTAAATATAGTACCAGAACAAGTACTCATATGGTAGAATCATCAACAAACTCCTCCATTGATGGGTCTTCGGGTAGTAATCGTAATCATCACCATCATCATAATCGCAGAGGTCGTAATAAGGACGAAGATAGTGATCTCAACCTTTGTCCAGTATGCTCCAAGAATTTATTGAAAAGCTACATCAAGGAACACAAGTTATCAAATTCTGTGGAGCATATAAGTCATGATGATTTCGAACAGTATAAAGAATCTCATATTAGTGATTGTCTTAGCTCATTTGATTTCAATTCAGATACAAATAGACTTGGATATCGTGGAGGTGCAAAACCTCATGCTAGAAATAAAATGTTAGTCTACAATATTCCTCCAATCCCAAAGCCACAGTTTGAGACAATTCCAAACATTGAACCTGGATCTTATGATACCATTCAACAAGTCACTTCTCTGTCATCTATGATTCCTCAGATTGACAGAGCCTCAAATGAGACTGAAATTGCTGGCTCACTCAATTCCAACTCCACAATTCAACCCTCTGCCGAGAAACAAGACCTTTTCAAAGATATTGATAATGAGTGTGTTATTTGCTTAGAGGACTTAAAACCAGGTGATAAGGTGGGAAGGCTTGAATGTCTCTGTGTCTTTCATTATAAATGTATTAAAGATTGGTTCAATAAGAAAGGATATGGTGAGTGTCCTGTTCATTTTGTTCATCAATGATTTTGGGTTTAAATTGGTTTTTGCTTTGTTTTTCTTTTCTTTCAATTCTCTTGCTCGGTTATCTTATAAGTACTAGTATTACTTCACCTGTCGATGAAATTGGTTCGGTTTTCTTTGAATTCATCTAGTTACTGTTTAGTTCTTTGGATTTTTTGTTCTTTTTTTATGTGATTTCTTTCTTGTTTTTTCTATTTAGTTCTCTAATTTTACATTCTAATCGCTCTTTCTGAATCTTCCCGATATATTTATATATTTGAAAATATATACAATGATAATTTATTTATGCAGAATTGAAGTGTAGAATTACCTAGAGTTATAGTACAAAGAAACGATGAGGAGGGGGTTAAAAATGATTGAAAGTCTTAACGCTCTTCACGATCATGATCATCTCTCTTCTTTCTATGCGTGAGTCTCTTTTCATGGAAATCCTTGGTTTCTCTAATAGCTTCAGCGCTAGCTCTGTCAACATGATGGTGTAAAGCATCTAACACTTGTTTTGGAGGCGAAGGATCTTTTGGTAACTTCTTACCTAAAACATTTTCAATTCTTAAATACATTTCTAAATCATATTGAGTAACTAAAGAAATTGATTTACCCGATCTCCCGGCACGGGCCGTTCTACCGACTCTATGGATATAAGCTTTGGAATCAGTTGGGATATCATAATTGATAACAAGATCAACAGAAGGAATATCCAAACCTCTTGCTGCGACATCGGTAGCGATTAAGATATTAGCCTTCCCTGATTTGAATTTATTTAATGCACCTAATCTTTGAGATTGTGACAATTGACCATGTAATGGAACAGCGGAAAATCCTAGTATCCTAGCTAATAATGAAGTTCTTTGAGAATGAGCACAGGTTCTGGTAAAGATGATTACAGATTTTCCAACATATTCATTCAATAAATGAATTAAATAAGTATTTTTATATCCGTCACTGACCAACATCATTGATTGAACTAAGTTATCAGCAGTTTGGTATTTGTTGGAGACGGCAACTCTAACAGGGCTGTTCAATGAAGCTCTTTGCAATTTTTCAATTTTATTAGTCATTGTAGCGGAGAATAAGTAAGTGGTTCTACTGGTTGGAATAACTTTCAAGATTTTATCTAAAGCTGGTCCAAAATCCATATCCAATAATCTATCAGCTTCATCCATGACTAAATACTTCAAATTTTTCAATGAAAAACCTTTGGTGTGTTCTAAATGGTCCATAATTCTACCAGGAGTGGCAACTAAAATATGAGGTTTACGCATAAGTTCCCTAGCTTGGTCCATCATGTCCATACCACCAACAATACAAGTCGATCTCAAACCCATAGATGAACCTAAGGCATCGAATGTCTCTTTAATTTGATATGCTAATTCTCTAGTTGGAGATAAAACCAATCCAAAAAATGGACTTTGCGCTTCCCATAAGGATTGCAAGATAGGAATAGCAAATGCTGCAGTTTTACCGGAACCAGTTTGAGCAAGTCCAATAATATCTTTACCTTCTAAAGCATGTGGTATACATTCAGACTGGATTGGGGTTGGCTTAGTAAATTTCATTTGTTGAATAGCTTCAAGTAATTCTGGAATTAAATTAAGTTCACTGAAGTTTTCAAACTTTGGCCCATTCTCAGGGTCGACAACAGCTTCAACAGTTGTCTCAGTGTCTGCTTTCTTTTCTTCCTTTTCTGCTTTCTTGTCTTTCAATTGTTGTTTTAAGGCATTTCTCTTAATTTTTTCAGCCAAAGACTTAGCGTCAACTTTGCTAGAGCTTTTCGACTTCTTCTTATGTAGAGAATCTGATTTAAGAGCCATATTATGTTTCTAAAATGTTTATAGAATGTTTTCAGTCAAGGACAATCTAGTTGATTTTGATAATAATCAAAAGATTAATTCAAAGGAAAGAAAATTATTTAAAAAAAAAAAAAAAAAAAAAGTTTCTAGTAGATTCCTGCACATTAACTTTATCTTAGTGATGAGGTCTTCTCTCACATTAATTTTTTCATTTTTTTTTTTTTCAGCTCCAACTCCATCTCCATAAGAAAAGAATCAACAAACTTTTAATTTACCTAAGTTTGTTTGACGATATAAGTAAAAAATGGCAAAAAGAAGAACTAAAACTAGAACTCATAAGAAGGTTTCCGAAGAGGAGCTTGCCAAAATACCCAGATCAATGGTTATCAGACTTGGATCTTCTATAAGAAATCATTCGTTAACACAATTAGTTAGAGACTTCAGAAATGTTATGCAACCACATACTGCAATCAACTTAAGAGAAAGAAAGACCAACAAGCTTAAGGATTTCATTGTTATGGCTGGACCTTTGGGAGTTTCCGATTTATTTATTTTCAACCAATCTGAAGAAACTGGGAATATTTCATTAAGGATAGGTAAGATGCCTAGAGGGCCAACATTACAATTTAAAATCAATTTTTATTCATTAATGAAAGACGTCAGGCTGATTTTGAAACATCCAAAATCTGTTGGGAAAGATTCAATTGAGATGCGTAATCCACCATTATTGGTTTTGAATGGATTTCTGTCAAAAATGAATGAAATTGAGCATCATGAAAGATTAATGATAACTGTTTTCCAAAACATGTTCCCACCTATTCAGCCACAAAGTACTAATGTTGGTGGGATCAAGAGAGTCTTAATGTTGAATAAAGACCCAGTTACCGGTAATATAGAATTAAGACATTATGCTATCAATACTAAATTGGTTGAGGAAACCAGAAATATTAAAAAATTAATTAATTCTCATCATAATCCAAAAAAGAATATACCAAACTTATCCAAAAATAAAGACATATCTGAATTAGTTTTGGATCCATACTCAGTGGGGGGTGTCACTTCTGATAGTGAAGTCGAAGATGATGCAATTGTTGAAATAAAGAATGATGAAAATAATATAATAAAGAAGAAGACTGTTGCAACTCCAACTGAAGATGATCCAATGGGCGAACAAGTTGAAGAAGAGGAAACAAATACTGCACCAAGTACAAAGAAAAGAGCAATTAAGCTTACTGAATTAGGTCCACGTATAAATATGACTTTGATTAAGATTGAAGAAGGATTAGTTGGATCCTCTAAGACTATATACCATGCTAATGTTGAAAAGTCCGAAAAAGAAATTAAAGCATTAGAAAAAAGACACCAAGAATTACAAAAAGTCAAAGCAGAAAGAAGAGCCAAACAACAAGAAAATGTTCAAGCCAAACTTGCTAAAAAGGAAGCAAAGAAAGCAAGAAGAGAAGCTAGAAAGAATGGTGAAGTTGCAGAAGGGGCTGAGAAGGAAGATGAATCTTCTAGTGACAGTGATGACGAAGACAAACCAGATATTAAACCGGAGGATTATGAAAACGATAGTGATTTATATAGTGAAGTTGAGAATTAAATGTGTATAATTAGTAATTAAAAAAGTGCATTTCGATATAAAAGTATCTGTAATGGAATTATTATTCTTTAAGTGATTCAATCTCAAGGATTATTTGACTTATTTTATTTCTTAAATTTAGTATATCTATGGAATTCTTAACTGCAGAATGAAAATAGTCTTGAGATTGTCTTAATTGATAAGGAACCAAACCACCGAATTGATGAATTGGATCACGTAATTTCTCATCGTCCTTGAATTCCATTGTTTCATGATTTTTCGATACCTTTTTATAATTACGATTTTTCAAGGAGTTTGATTCGGATTTTGATTGAAAATTTGACGATTTCAATGACATTGACAGCTCACTAGGTTTAGAAGTCTTCTTTAATTGATCAGTTGTTTTTGACTTATCAACTTTTTTTGACTTATCAATACTTTTTGGATTACCATTTTCTTTTGGTCTATCTACTTTTGCTGCCTTTTTCTGAGGCCTTGGTAGTAGATCATTTAATTTAAAGTCTTCATTTATTTTTATTGTTTTACATGCATTGTATGGTCTATAGTCAAATGAATCAGAGCCAAATTTCTTTATTATACCACTATTATAGTTAGCTCTACTCAATGTGAGAAATCCATTAGTATATTCTAAAGATAATTTTTCATTAAGGATTTGATATTGATCTAATAATTCTAATAACTGGATAGTCTTGCGATCAATTAACGGGAGTGATTCATGTTTAGTCTTTGGAGTTAAGTTAAAGATGGTTTCCGTTGATTCACTTTCTTTAACAGACACATCTTCAAGGACGGATGTTATTTTTTCAACCGAATTCTCTCCTGACATGGTGCTATATGAGAGAGTAATTGTTATCAGGGCATGAAAAATTAATCGAATTTTTTATCTCAGAGATTTGCTTCCTTTTTTTCTCTCTTTTTGACGGGACAGTACAAAGATAATTGATTCGCAACAATTAATACACTACAAACTACTATATCGACATATTGTGTGTATAAATATATTCTAACGAGTTAAATTTTATAAAGATTTTTCAATCTATTAAATTCAGTTCTAGGTAAGATATCACCAAAACCAAAATCTGTACTTGAATTAGATTCAATCAATGCGACCTCTTGGTCTGATCTAGCCTTTTCTTTCATTTGGCCACCTTTATCCCAAATACTAAAAATCAATTCTTCTTCTCCAATGGTTTTATTGTAAGAAGAGTCATTTGAGTAAACTATAGTAGCCAAATCATGTAAGATATTTGCTGTTAACCCCCAAACATCGTAAACCTTTTCGTTAGTATTTGAAAGACGTCTTGAACCGAGTCTACCCCAATTTGATAAGTCCTTCTTTTTACGTTTTTTATTTGGTATAGATGATTCAGGAGGAGTCGATTGTCTTTTCTTGGCCGCTTCATCTTCTGTATCACCAGAATCTTCCTCCGAAGAAGACGAAGATAAACCAGCGGTATTTTTCAACCAACCAGTTTCATTTTCATTATGTTGCAAGAAAATGTAGGATCTTAATTTCCAAGGAATTCCACCCCATTTTATATTATTTGAACTTCTTTGTAAAGCTTCTAAAGCAGGAGGACAAGTATCAAGATCATTTTTGGAAGCATCATCTTTCAAAGGATATAGGAAATCTTTTAAAGGACAAGAAAATACTGAAGAACTTTCCCCAGGATTAACCGATAATTTTAAATTATGAATTAATTCAGCTTCAGAAATTTCGGAATTATTAAAATTCATGAAACCAATACAAGGTTTAACCGCAGAAAAAGTTCTTGAAAGATAACAAGGTAAAGTAGTTAAATGATCAATTACAAAACCATAATTCTCTTTCAAATATTGATTTGATTCACTTATACCAATTTCTTCAAACATTTCACGTCTTGCAACTTGCCATTCTGATTCCAATCCATTATCAGCCTTACCACCAGGGAACGATATATGACCAGGAAAATTTCTTAATTTAGTAGATCGTTTAGTTAAAACTATTCTTAATTCACCCAATGATCCAAAAAATAATAATATAAAAACCGACAGTCTACGAGAAACCGGTAACTTATGCCAAATTGAATGAGAACTGTTTAGATAATTTACCGGCTTATAGTTTATTATATTATCTAAATATTTTGAATCCATCAGAGTACCAATATTTGAAGTTACCTTCTAAATAATTATTGCTATACCAACATATTTTTTTTTTGTTCGTTTTATCTTCTTCGTTTTACTTCTTTCTAATGTGGAGTGAATGATTTGTGGGTCTTTTTTTTTCTACTTTGGTCAAGGTCCAAAATAGCATGCGCAACTGGTTTGCAATTAAATTTTGCAATTGTTGGTTAAAATGGTTATCACAATTACGATTAATTTGCAATTACAAGGAGATTGAAGAGAAGCAATAATTAATAGGCTCAAAAGGAGCAGCAATTGATTAGCAATTAAATAAGCAATTGTTTATGCAATTGTTTATGTGATGAAGCAATAGTGAAGGATCGATGATGAGAGACCGGATCTCAAAAATGCAACCATAATTTTATAAGCGATCAGCTTAGAGGTGGAAAGCAAAAGCATGAACCAAAGGATCATCCAGTGGTATACGAATAGTTGATTAGTTAATGACAGTTGATATCGTATTTATGAGATTATTGGATCATGATGAATTCCACAAGTATCGTAAATGCAATGAAATCATCTGAAGACGTTGACGCAAATATTGTCCGATAAAAAGACTTCCGAGGGTGAAAAAAATTTAGAACAGAACAACACAGCACAGAACAGCACAGCTAGCTGCAAACGAACTACAAAGGGTAAATGATTCAACTTAGAAATTTTTATTAAAATCTATTAACTAATATACAAATATACTTTCATTAGGAATAAAAGGGAGCCAAAGACAATTAATGTTCCAAGATAGTTGGGAATTCATTGACATCAGCATTTTCATAAATGACTCTATAAGTTGCTTCGAATAATGGGAATTCATCTTGTAATTTAAAGTTTTCTAATAATTCATGAACTTCTTTAGCAGTCAAGATACCTTGAGAAGATTGACCATTTAATAAGACTTTTTCAGCTTCCCAAGCATCAACCTTCTTTTCAATCATATATCTAGCAACCTTAACGTTACGACCACCAGAACAAGTAGTGATTAAATCAGCAACACCAGCAGATTCTTCGGTGAAAGTAGTTGGTTCAGGAGGAGCCAAAGCTTTAATACCGAATTTTTTATAGTAAGAAGCAAAATGGATAGTTTCTCTTAAACCAATTCTCATAATAGCAGCTTTAGCATTATCACCCCAACCACTACCTTCAACGAAACCAACAGCAATGGCAACAACATTTTTCAAAGCACCAGCAATTGAAGCACCAACGACATCTTTAATTACATTAACGTGGAAATAAGTTCTATGGAAAGCTTCTTTTAAGATATATTCATCAATATCTTTACCTTCACCTCTAAAATCAGTTGGTTGAGTATAAGCAATTGAAGTTTCAGACCATCTTTGTCTAGCAACTTCATTAGCAATATTAGCACCAGATAAAACACCACAATAAATACCCAAAGTATCAGTAATTGATTGAGATAATAATTTACAACCTTCAGGACCAACTTCTAAACCTTTAAGACAAGAAATTGCTCTAGCATTTGGACTAACTTTACCAATCAATTGTTTACAAGTTCTTGGTAAAAATTGATGAGGAATATTAAAAATTAATAAATCAGCATCTTTAACAACATCAACAATATCTGGATTAGCAATTAAATTTTCTGGTAATTTAACATCTGGTAAATATTTAACATTTTCATGTTTTGAATTAATAATTGAAGTTAATTTTTCACCTTCAATTTCTTCTTCAAAAACCCACATATTAACATTTTTTTCAAAAATTTCTGGCTTTTCTCTAGTATTTTCACTAACAATCTTAGCAACGGCAGTACCCCAATTACCAGATCCGATAATTGAAATTTTAAATGGTTTTTCAACTTTATATGGAATAGCAGAAGTCATTATGAATATTTTATAGGTAATATATTTCTTAAAAGTATAGTTTTAAAACTAATTGTTATAGTATAAGACAAGATCTATTTCAAATTCTAATTGGAATTTTCAAGATATTTATATTAATTTCAACCAAGAGGGGGTTGGCCTATACATTTTCAAATCTTATCGAGCTATTCTTCTTTTCTTTTTTGGCTTTCTTTTTTGGATTTTTTTTTTTTTTTTTTTTTTTTTTTTTTTTTTTTTTTTTTTTTTTTTTTTTTTTTTTTTTTTTTTTTTTTTTTTTTTTTTTTTTTTTTTTTTTTTT
>JAJMKE010000013.1:34904-78431 GCA_030569195.1 Hyphopichia khmerensis | reverse complement strand
TTCAATATTTCTTTTTTGTTTGTCCATTTCTTTTTCTCGATTTGTTTTGCTAGTTAGTTGTTTAGTTGTTGGTTGAGAAAAGAAAAGTGGGTTTGTGTTCGGATCTCAATTGTGCTCCGGATGTTGAATGATGTAATGGCAGAATCGGGGCCTAATGCTCGTCCAGAAACCACCGGCACTGCCCTCGTATCTCCTGGGCACTGTTTGTACTGTACTACTTCTTCTACTATATTCTACTTCTTCTACTCTAATAAGCTTTTTCTACTGTACTCTACTTCTTCTACTGTATTTTAATAAGCTTCTTCTACTATATCCTCATAAGCTTCTTCTAGTGTATTTTAATAAGCTTCTTCTAGTGTATTTTAATAAGCTTCTAGTGTATTTTAATAAACTTCAAGTATTTCTTCTATATTTTATTGTATCAATTGTACTCTTCTGATCTATGCAAACACCCGTGCACTAGATTTAAGATTTGCTCATCGGACTACTAAACCCCGAATTTGCTGACAATAAAATAAGATACTTTTAACTAAAAATTATTGATTATGTCATTTAATCTAATAAGCTATTTTATAAATTCCTGTTGTTGTTGTTGTTATTTCCCAATGATGTAATCGTTTTAGTTTGGTACAATCACAAACATCTCGTTCTTTTTTATTTTTGTTTTGTTCGGCCTACTTTTGATTCTTCCAATTCCTATTCCTATTCCAATTCCAATTCCTATTCCAATTCCAATTCCAATTCCAATTTGTATTCAATATGTTTTAGGTTGTTTATTTGTACTTACAATACATATATACAATACTTTTACATGTATACAATACTTTTACATGTATACAATACATACATAAAAATCTTTTAATTGTTCCGATTTGCCCCCAAATTTATCCGTTAGGATCCGTGCTCTCTTGTTACTTTTTTCTCTTTCCTTCTTTTCAGTTCTCTTGAGTTGAGTAAAAAAGTTAAAAAAAGAATTGATCTCAATTTATTGTTGAGGGTGTGCACCACCTCTTTTGCTCGTTTCTTTTTATACTTTCTAAAATGCGATCCCCTCATTTTATTGGTTGCAAATCAGTTGTAGTAGTCTTCAGGTAGTTGAATAAGTAGGGGTTAAGCAGTTGTGTAGGGGTGGTTGGGAGTTAAGGAATACAGTAGTCGCATTTATGCCAATCAATAATGTATTCAATAATGTATTCAATAATGTATTCAATAATGTATTCAATAATGTATTCAATAATGTATGTATTCAAATACTGTTACTTATTCAATCAAGTATCCGTACCTCCTTTTTAGCTGTTGACGTGTGGGTGAGGTTGTGTGTCTGTACCAAATAATTAAGCTGCAAAGAATTATAGTAGAATATGATAGTCTATACTAGGTAATTTAACAAAGGAAAGAAATAAAACAACTATTTAGATAGAAATATAAATTATTAACCGTAAGTTCAAAACTTAAACCAAGAGAATAAAACTAGAGAAAATAAAAAGATATTTATACAATTTATTGATCCTTTCCATAAATGGAAAAATAGAGATATTTGAATGTTGAAAAGAAGAGGATATTGGATTTACCCTATTCTTTTCTTCCTTATTCTTGTAAAGTGAATATCATTATTTAGAAAGAGTGTTCTAGATCAAAGATAAATGTTTCACGTTTTCTTTAGACACTCCTGTCAACGTCTAGAAGGAGTTCTTCTTAGATCAACAGTGTTCGTTTCGTGTTTCATTAGTTACTTCTTATCATGGATGCGGTCTACAGTTGTTCATATAGTTGCAATTACTCACCTTAGATATATTTATTTCAAAGAAAAAGACCCCTCCATTTTTCTGGATTTATCAACATTAGCTGTTAATGTATTTGTGGGGGACAGTGTGCATACTAAGTGATTTAGCTGCAACTATTTGCGAATATGAAGGACTATACTAAGTAATTTAACAAACAAAGAAAAGTAAATAGAGAACTATTTATACAATTGAGTTTCCAATGGTGAAATAATAGAGATACTTGAAAGTTAAAAAGGAGAGGATATTGAATTTTCTCAATCTTTCTTTCTCTTATTTGAAGAATACAATATCAGCATCTTGTAAGAAGCCCTTTTGGACTACTACTTATTGTTGGACCAATCTTATTTGTAAAAGTTTAGTCAGGACAATTAATAGTTTTACTTCCTATTACTTGATCATATTTCTTGCAGACATATCAATTACATTCATGTTATTGTAATGAAGGTCTGGATAAAGACCCGTCCATTTTCTGCGTTTACCAACATTTAACATAAGCAACCAAATAAACTGCGAAATATTTACACCTTTTGTTATTCACCATTCGGATACTTTTACAAATATCCATGCTGGAGTGCGATATTTCCTTTACTATTCCTTTGATATTATCTTGCTTAACATGTTTTATTTGTAAATCAATCTTCCTCCTTTGGTGTCTTTTTTTTTTGCATTTTCTGTGGGTTTTTGCTCTTTTTCCTTAGTTTTCCACACTTTTCTCTCACTTGCTTATTAATAATTAGTGGGAATATCGGTGTAGAGTGAAAATCTCGCAAATACCATTTTGGATTTTACACACTTTGCTGCTGGAACCACTTTTTTCCTTTCGCAAACTTAGTGTAGTATATAAGTAATGAAAATCGAATGCTATTCTCTTTCTTTTGACTTACTCAATATTGTATATCTTTCTTCTAAAATAATATAATCATATCTAAAATGTCTATCAACGCTTCTATCTATACTGGATCAACTGAAGTTGGTCAATTGGCTAAAGAATCCCAAATTTCAATTCCAGAAATTGCTGATAATCAAATCTTAGTTAAAAATATTGCAGTTGCAGCCAATCCAACCGATTGGAAACATATAGCTGGTGGTTTGGGTGGTAAGAAATCAGCAGTTATTGGCTCAGATATTGCCGGTATTGTTGAAAAAATTGGTTCAAAAGTTACTAATTTTGTAAAAGGTGATGTAGTTGCTGCAACTTTAAGAGGTAACGTTAATGAAGCCAATGGTGGATTTGCTGAATATACCGCAGTTGATGAAGTTTTAACCCAAAAATTATCCGGTTTACAAGAAAAATCTTTGGATGTTGGTGATTATGAACCTTCTTTAATTAATACTTTTGAAGCTGCTGCTACTTATAGTTTAAGTGTTGCTACTGTTGGACTTTCTTATTCTCATAATTTTCAATTTAAATCAAATGATTCTTCAAATGCTAATAAATTCATTTTGGTTTGGGGTGGTGCTACAGCTGCTGGTATTTTTGCAATTCAAGTTGCAAAATCAATTTATGGTTTTAAAGTTATTACAACCGCTTCTAAAAAACATCATGATTTCTTAAAATCTTTGGGTGCTGATGCTACTTTTGATTATCATGATTCAAATATAATTGATCAAATTAAATCTTATGGTAATGGTAAAATTCAATATGCTTATGATACCGTATCAACCCCTGAAACTTATCAACAAGTATATGATGCAACTGATGGTTCAGATAATGCTGAACTTGATAACTTACTTTTCTTACAACCAAAAGATATTAAACTTAATGATAAAAGAAATGTTAAATTCCATGTTACTCTTGTTTATTTGGCTAATGGTAAAGATCATAATGGTCTTGAATCAACCCCTCAATTACAAAAAGACTTCAACCATTTCTGGCAAGATTTATTACCTCCTCATCTTACCAAATTTAAAACTCCTGCTTTGAAAGTCTTGAAACCTGGTTTGGGCTCAGTTAATGAAGCCCTTGAATTACTCAGAGCTAACAAAGTCAGTGGTCAAAAAATCGTTTTCAGAATTTAATTTATGTATCCAATATGATTTAAAATAAATATATCTACATGTATATTTTCTTTGTAGTTTTGCTTTACCACTTGATCGAAAAGTATAAGATCGAGTATATGCCTTTTCTCGAATAATAATCCACAGTGATTTAAAAGGCTTGATTGCAAATATCTTTTACGTTTTTTTTTTTTTTGTAGAAATATTTGTTGAAAATTCCTTGGAAACATTTTCAAGCTTAAAAAAGTTTTCAAACTATTTTAAGTAACTATTATCAAGCACTTTCAATCCCAAATGAGCTGGATACTACATATTACCCCTTTTGTAGGTAATTCTTGCAAAACAGACTTGCTCTTATCAATCTTATAGTGCACTTCAAAAAGAACCACCGACAAATTTTCGACGTCTACGGCCATATCCAGCATCAAGCATGATTACCCGTCCGATCAATAATTATTAAGCTGCTGAGAGCGATGCTGAGTACGTTAGTGGGAGACCATAATGGAAACCATCGTGCTGTAGACTCCTTATTTTTTTAATTTTTTGTTATTGATATCAATTTTTCATATTTAGATTTGTCTGATTTTTTCAACTTTCGATGAGCTTCTTGTCTTTCTGTACTTTTTTTTTTTTTCTGTGAAATTAATTCGCAGCCTACTGTGCATTATAAATTGGTCTACACTAAACTGAAAAAATAGATATATATATATATATATTTACAGATAAATACTAATGCGAGTCATCATCGTGTCTATAATCATCAAATACTTCTTGTTCGTATTGGTTCAATATTCTACCCTTTCTCAACTTGGATCCTTCTAACGCAGGAGTTTCAATTTCCCAGTTTGTATCTTCCATCCAATCATTACCCCGAACTTGATCACCACTTATTATTCTGGCTGCTTGTAGTGGTTCATTTATATCGGCAAGATCACCATCTCTGATATGTGCCAATGGATCCGGTAAATGACTTCTTAATTCACCTTCGTTATTGACTTCTCTTGCAATTGGTTCATTCGTTGATGCTTCATGCAATGGTCGATGATAATTAACATTCTCTTCATCTTGTTTGATATCCTTTAATGGATCTGCCAAATTTGAAATATGTTCTTGATGGCGTATATCCTGACCAGACTCATCTACTAATTTATTTCCTTCTTCAGATAGTTCGACTTTTCGACTTGAGATTGAATTCATTAGTTTAAGAAAATCTGATTGTTGAAATTTACTACTGGTTTCACTTGATTGAACCGATTGTTGAGATAACATTGAATCGTGCACTTTTTTGGCAGTTTTGGCGAATTCCTCCTTTTCGTGTTCATTGGTAGATACATCATTCATGACAGTTTCTTCGACTATTGGTTCCGGCTGATGAACTTCTTGAACATTAAGTTCTTTTTCTAATTGGTCAAATTGATCATTAAATATCTGCTGCTCTTGTTCCATACGATGTATCTCTTGGTGTTCTGTTGGGGCGGATGTAAGTTGATTCTGTTGCATAGGCAGGGATAAATTGGTACGCATATTCATTTGAAATCCAGGTGTATATGCCATTCCTCTTTGCTGAGATTGGTAATGAGATCCTTGTTGTTGATGTTGTTGATGCTGCTGGTGTTGCATGAATTGAGTATGCCAATCATTCACTTGCTGCTTTGGTCCATTACCTATAGCTAAATTAGAAAAATCTTGAACCCATCCTTGTTGATGCGAAGGCTGATTAAAATGTGCTAATCCTTGCATATTTTGGTCTGGCTGCTGTTCATGACGTGCAACATATGGTACCTGAGGATGTTGACCAAATTGATTTATAAAAGCAGGACTGCCAGTCATACCTTGACCTTGGTTAAACAGCTGAAAATCTTGATTCAACCGATGATCAACTGCACTATGATTTGATCTGAAGGATTGACCCAGTTCTACTGGAGCATTTCGATTGATAAACTCATTTTGTAATGAGTGGTCACGCTGAGCGTGCTTTGAAAGATTTTGCAAAGCGTTCGATGGTCCACAACTTGCATCCATGATTAACAAAAGCTTGATATAGTATGAGTGAAAGAGAGAAGAAGTTCTCTCTAAAAAAAATTTAGCTCCAAAAGATAAGTTTCGTTATTACTAACTTTTTTTAGGTGGAGATTCCGCACGCATTTTCATTCGCAGTGGATGATTCAACTATCTTTTTTTTCTAATCGGATAGTGACCTCGGCACCCAAGGTATTGAAGCAGAAATTGGTAGATATCACGTGATTATACACCCGTACATGTTAATTACTGCAAAAATTACCCCATGTAATACATCAAGTACTATAAAATAAGGTAGTTAGAAGTAAAATTATAGTAAAAGGACACCCCCTCATACAGGCTATCTTGGTTGGTATCTTTGATATCATTAGAGTTGAAGCAAATAATGAAATGCGGTTTATATTAACGTAAGAGTACTATATAATTCATTACACATTATAATTTGATGAAAGTTTCAGATTCGAATAGATCAGAGTAGGCTTCCCCCAAGAACTCATGAACATTCGAGGTTTGCATAGACCTACTATGAACTTTGTAAGCTTTAGCACTGGCTAGTCTGACGGTAGTACATGCGGCAAAGCAAGCAAGTAGAACTGACTCATCAGAAGTTAGTCTTTCAGGTTTCTTTTCATCAGTGTCCCATAACTTATGCTGATAGTTATATGCCCAATTAGTGTACGTGGCAAGTGCACCAGTCAATGTATCACCTTGACCTCCAACTCTTCTGAAAGAGCCAGAAATATCGTTAACTAAATATTGATCATTTATACCAATAATTTCCTTACCACCTTTACGAACAACGGTTACCCCACCTAACTTGGTCGATAATTCAAGGGTGGTTTTAATAAGGTGCTCCATATCCTGATTTTTTATTTCATTTTTTATATCGAGAGCTTTTGCGAGTCTATCAAATTCAACTACGTTGGGTGTAAGAATTGCTTTAGGGTAATTTTTAACCAATGATGGTTTCATAGACAATAAAAACAAAGCGTCAGCATCAAGAATTAAAGGCTTATTCAAAACTTTGATTTCTTCAATTAAACGTATAAGAGTCTTCAACATTAATGCATCTCTACCAAATCCAGGACCAATAATTACCACGTCAATACGATTCAATAATGTAAGAACTTTAGGCATAATTCTTTCATCAATAAGCTGATCTAGCTTTGGCTGCCTTGAATTTAAAAGTTCATTAATGGATGTTGACTGTAATTTACGCAACTCTGAATCTTCAATGTATTTTTCAATGGCAGGATTGGATAGTTCGTACAAATATGGATGGATCATTAAATCCGGGGTATACAGTTTGATAACCGGAGCCGCCAATTTTTCACATATTACATGACTTAAGTCAGCTCCAACCAATGCAGCAGAATGAGCCAGGAAAAATGGTGCTCCAGTGTAATCTTCACATCCCCCGATAACCGCAATCTTACCAGCTTGGCCCTTATGAAAAGTGGGCACCAATGGCTGAATAATCGATTTAGAAAGATGAAGTAATTCCTTATGGGTCTTGTTTTTCAACATATTTAATGCAATTGATAACGCAAGTATGAAAAAAAGGAGTTATAATCAGGCTAGTTGGAAATTAACTGATTTTAAAAAACCATCTGCTCGTATGTACCGTCGCTTCCTGTATACAACTCGCTCCTCTATCCGTATCACCCAATACACCAACCTGGTTAACTAAACTTGCTCCTAGGTATGATGATTGCTTAACTCAATCTAGCTATCAACTAGTAGTTATCGACTATAACATTGAATTATATTTCCTCGAAGCTTGGAGCACAATAACAATTGGGGAATTATGCTTCACAGATTTGCAAAAAAAGCTTTCGCTTTTTTGATGCAAAAATTTTCCATTGAGCAGTTACATTGTTCAAAGTCAATTTAATTAACTAACTTATCAGTTTAGTCATTAAAATATAGAATTATTAATACATTTAAAGAACTGATGTTGCAAACATCCAATAGTATTAGAGTAAAGTAGAAAATATAAGGTAGTGCACTGCTGTCAAATATATAGTAGTTAAGCCCACAACCACAATTTCTCATTTTTTTTTATATGGAGCAATCCATCCAATCTGACAAATTCTTTTGCTTGCGCTTGACTAAAGTTACTTCTTTTTCTTTTCTATAACTAGTTGATTTTGAAAAGTTAATATTATTGATGCTAACTAGAATGTCATTTGCCTCTAGATTAACCTCCACCGTCACAAACCCAAGATTTTTCTTGCCATTGGCCTTTACTGCTGGTTCAATTGGTTTAGCTTACCAACACTATTATTTCTCATCTGCTAACCCAATTAGAAATGAAACTGGTAAGACCTTTGTTGGTGGTGATGAATGGGTTGATTTAAAATTGAAAGATACTGAAAGAATTTCTCACAATACTAAAAGATATATCTTTGAATTGAAAAGTCCAGAAGATGTTAGTGGTTTAATCACTGCATCTTGTGTTATGGCAAAATACGTTACCGCCAAAGGTAATAACGTTATTAGACCATATACTCCAACCTCTGATGTTAATCAAAGAGGTACCATTGAATTTGTTATTAAAACTTATGAAAATGGTAAATTTTCTAAACACATTGATGAATTAAAACCAAATGAAACTGTTTCCTTTAAAGGTCCAATTGTTAAATGGAAATGGGAACCAAACCAATACAAATCCATCTTTTTAATTGGTGGTGGTAGTGGTATCACTCCATTGTACCAATTATTACACGAAATCACCAAAAACCCAGAAGATAAAACCCAAGTTAACTTATACTACGGTAATGTTTCCGCTGAAGACATTTTGATCAAAGACAAATTAGATGCAATTGCTGAAGCCCACAAAGATCAAGTTAAAATTGAATACTTCATTGATAAAGCTGGTGATGACTGGAAAGGTCAAACTGGTCATATCTCTAAGGAATTCTTAGAAAAGAACTTGACTGGCCCATCTAAGGATAACAAGATCTTTATCTGTGGTCCTCCAGGTTTGTACAAAGCTCTCTCTGGTATGAAGAATTCTCCAAGTGATCAAGGTGAAGTCAGTGGTGTCTTAGCTGAATTAGGTTACACCAAAGAACATGTCTACAAATTTTAAGCTGACTTACTGCTGTTCTCTAGACCTTACAAGTTGAAAAAAAAAAAAGACATATATGTAATCTGAAAAAATTGTGATGTTTATATACATACACATTCTATTTATTCAAATTTAGTTCGTAGTAAACATGTAATTTTCAATTTTCGCAATTTGTAGAGCCCAATGCATTTATTTTCACTGATGAGAAAAATGTATGTATAGTTCGCCCTTTTGAAGACTAAACTTCAGACTCTTTCATTTGTTCATAATCCAAGCTTTCCAGCTATGAAAGGTATAAAAATAGCTGTTGAGGGATGCTGTCATGGTGAGCTCAATTCCATATACGATGCACTCCTTAAGAATTCAGACTACAGAAGCTCTGGCGAAACTAAACGAACAAAATACAATCCTGAGCCGCCAGTGGATCTTCTTATAATTTGTGGTGATTTCCAGGCTAATAGAAACCTCAAAGATCTTGAAACAATGAATGTACCTCCAAAATTCAAGCATATCAGAGATTTCCATTCCTATTATAGTGGGGCAAAAAAAGCGCCTATTCTAACTATCTTCGTTGGAGGTAATCATGAATGCTCTTCATACCTTAAAGAGCTAGAATATGGTGGTTGGGTTGCGCCTAATATCTATTACTTGGGTGCTGCTGGATCAATCTGGTTCAAAGGTATCAAAATTTGTGGAACTAGTGGCATTTGGAACTATCATAGTTTTCATCGTAAAATTCAACAAGATGATGAATTAGAATTACCGTATGATAAAAGCGTTATCAGATCTATATATCATGTTAAACCCAAAAACTTCTTGAAGACTTTTTTACAGGATTTTAACACAGATATCGTCGTAAGCCATGATTGGCCCCAAGGAATATGGAACTATGGTGATGTTTCACAGCTACTACGTAAAAAGCCCTTTTTCAAAGAGGATATTCGAAGTGGTCGTTTGGGAAGTCCTCTCAACAGGCTTGTACTAGATAAATTGAGACCAAATTACTATTTTGCCTCTCATTTACATACAAAATTTGAAGCTCAAATTAAATACTCAAAGGATAAATTATCCAGAGGTCTGGTGGTGAATAATAAACTTGATAAATTAAATTCCAATAGAATTGAAGGCGACTTTTCTATAAGTGGTGGAAAGTATAAAAAAGACCAGAAATGCACTTCATGGCACTCTGACAAAAGCAAAAGCAGTGTTGATGAAGCAGCTCTCAAAAACACAAAAGAAGCACTGGCTGCTTCAATAAACCAAAGTGAGGACAGTTTTCTTTCGGAAACTTGTGCAATCAATGAGGATGAGATTCAATTAGATATGGATGCTAGTAACGACGAGGAAATCCACCTAGAGATGGATTCTCCCAATATTTCTCAAGCTGGGCCAAAGGTAGCAGCCACAAAAAACCAAGATGAAATTTCTTTGGACATGGACTCTCTAATGGATGAATCACGGACTAATACAGATAAAAATGACCTCTATAATGAAAATCCACTCCATGCTGATATACGTATTGAAACTCTTTTTGACTCAAAATCATTAGACTTTAGTCCACATAAAGAAACTTATTTCCTTGCTTTAGATAAGTGCATGAATAGACGACAGTTCATTCAAGTTTTAGAAATTCAACCTCGTTCAACTAATCACCCATCCCTTGAATCGAATAATAATGATATATTTTATGATGCACGTTCAATAGCTATAAACAAAACCATTGAAAGCTATATTTTAGAACATCCAAAAGAATGGCTTAATGTTGATACCCGAAGTTTGTTGAGAATCGATAAAGAGAAGATACCCTTTGTAGAGGAGTTAAAGGAATTGATTGACTATGAAGAAAGCAAAATTAACTTAAGTGATACGGTAATACCTTTAAATTTTGAACGAGTTGCACCAACTAAAGATGTTTCGGAGGATCAAATACCACTGAAGTATTGGGAAAATAATCAGACAAAACATTACTGTGGTAAATTTGAAGTTCCCTTCCATACGTTAGAATAAGCTATATATATATTATCTATTGTCAATGAATATTAACAGACCATTTCAAGTAAAAATTCTTTGGGCTTATAAAAGCAAGAATTGAATAAACAAATACCTGACAGAAATTGCAAAAAATTTCTGGGACAGATTGAATTGCAAAAAATGAAAAAAAAATAAGGTCTCGCCCGGATTCGAACCGGGGTTGTTCGGATCAAAACCGAAAGTGATAGGCCAACTACACTACGAAACCTTTGACAAGCTTGAAATTAGCTTGGCTTCAACGACTGGTCTAAACCAGTACTTTTTGTTTTAAAAAAATGGCCTGGTTTTCTGTACTCTATATACTTAGTTTAAAATTTGGCAAATAATTTGCTCCGGAAAATTGAGCTTTTTCAGTCTTTATGAGACGCAAATGATTATTAGTAACAAGCTTGTTTATTTACTGTCAGAATTATTCTTCTCGCTTTCCTGAAAAAGTATTTTTTTTTAAAAATAAGCTACCTGCTAAGTCATTTTTCGTCCCTTCTTTTCTTTAATTTTGACTATAGAGTATTTTTAAAGCAGAAAAACATATTTCTGTGACTATTTTTATTGTATTAATTTTCAGAGGACATTTCATGTTCATCTAGTTGAAATTTTCATTACTTTTGTCAAAAAAAGTGAAGCAAATTATTCAAGTTCTATCTGATCTGAAGTATCCCGCAGATAGGATAATGGATTTGATGCCGTTGCAAACTTATCCTAAGGTCCATCTAATGCTTCGTAAATAATAAATGAGTTACCACATTTTGCTTCAAAAAATCTCGGAATTTCTGCATTCGCAGGCTGCAAAAAAAATTGGTATTAGATATTCGTTTAATCAATTTTGAACAACTAGTTACTAGGGTGTTGGTTATTTCATTATTACCTTAAAATCTGCTCTGGTTTGAAGATGCTCACCCTTTGGGTAAATAATAATATTTAGCTAATGTATTTAGTCTTTTATATTAATAAAAACTTTGAGTGGAGTCCCACGTTTGCCAACATATTTCGAATTTTTTGTCACAAATTTCAAAATGAAAGCAAAACTTATCGTTAAGTTTTTGAAGATACTACAGTTCTGAGCTGGCCTTAACCAGAATAATGAAGTAGGTAAATTCATGTTTGATTTGATGACATTTTAGATGGAAAATCCTTCAAAAGCATTGAACTGATAATCCAGCTCCACCAGAGAGGTGTCAACGAGTTGAAATACTTCCAGATATTGAGCCGTGATTGTAATAGCAGGAAGGTTGCTGCATTTATATATGATACAGAGTACTTAGTGTATGATCTTTATACTCAATACTCCAGAAGTGCTACAATATGCAATTAGACAAAAGAAAAATAAATTTGATTCAAAGAAGGCTTTTGACTGATGGCTCTTATTAATAAGTTTAATAAGGAGTCATCTATTTTCTCAAAGCCTAAAGGTCCCGAATGAAAGTGATCTAAATAGTTTTATCTTGAAAGATTAAGTGATGAGATCAATTTTAGTGTACTTTTTTTAGTCGCGTAAAAATGTCGGCATAAAAAGATTATTTGAGTGAAAAATTTCTGATAAGATACTAACGATTATTAAGAAGCATGTCAATAAATAACTTAATAGCACATTATTTAAAGCAGAATAACTTACACCAGACACTTGCTAAGTTTGAAGAAGAGATTGGAACTCCAGTATCGAGTCATAGAGATGATTTACCGAATCAAGAAACTTTACAAGAGATAGTTGAAGATCGAAACAATTTTAATGAATTGAAAGGAGGATTCGAGAACAAGTTAAATATTGATGAAGTATTAGATAAAGAATTGAAAGACATTCTTTCTACTCAGATAGTACCATGGTCAACACCATTCCCTAAGAATAATGAATCAGCAATTGGGAATCAAGTAATTGATGGGTTAATCATATGTAGTGAGATTATTGATAATGGCAAGATTTTATTACTAGGAAGTGCTAATGGGAAATTTTATATGATTGACTTAATAACTCGAAAGATTATTAAAGAAGAGAAGAATTTGATTGGTAGAGTAGTGATTAAGAAAATAGTTGATATTAAAAATACCAATAAAGTAATAATAATTGGAATGGATGGGAAATTATGGATATTTAAGATTGAGCAAAATGATATTAAACAAATTAATAATTTACAAATTCATAAAAAGCTTATAATTGATGCAAAGTATCTATTAGTTAAAGGGAAACAGTATATTATAACAATGGGATGGGATTTTATGATAAAAGTAACTGAATTAATTCAAGATGATTTAAAGGTTATTGCTGAGTATAAATTATCAATACAAGGAAGTTGTATTGATGCAACATATTATAATGATGAATTAGTAATTATTATTGGGAAGAATGATAATACATCATTAGAGGTATATACATTACAAGGTAAACAAATTAAACCAATTTATAAAATATCACTAAATGATGCAGAATTTCTGTCATCGATATTTTCTCCAAGGTGTATTAAAATTTCAAATGACCTGAACGTTCCATTAATTGCAGTTGGTACCTCTCATGAACCATTTATGAGAATAATTATTGTATCTTTAAAAGAATTACCTCATTTGAATGATGATAATATTAATAATAATAATATTATCACCACTAAGAGAAATCAAATATTAAAAAATTTATGCACTACATCTCCTCAAGATAAATATTCCACAGCCATGATTGAATGGCGCCAAGATGGTAGTGGTATCTGGATCATTGGTGAAGATGGTATCATAAGAGGTCTTGATTTAATAAATGAACTAACCATAGCCGAATTAGTTGCCCATCAAGGTAGAATCAAAACCTATGTCACTACTACCCTCCACGATAAAGAAGTCCTAGTAAGCTGCGGCACCGATCGAGAACTAAAACTATGGTATAGCTAACATTACCAACCTATCATACTGCTTCTACTTTCTTCTACTCTACTTTACTCCTGCTTCTGCTTTCTTCTACTCTACTTTACTCCTGCTTCTGCTTCTGCTCTACCATACTCTACTCTGCTCTGCTCTGCTCTACTCTGCTCTGCACCTGCTCTGCTTTTATTTCTTTTTTTTTTGCAGTAATTTACCTATACTATAAAAAACACTATACAAATCAAACAATACAAAAATCAAATTGTGGGGAATTTTTATTTTTACAAATCCGAGGAAATTCCTTATGTATGGGTGCATGGGCGTAGGATTTAATGCATGTGTCAAGAAATGTAGGACACAAAACGTTTAAGCCGATGAAAGTTTTTAGGTTTGACCTCGGTAATAAATCTTGACTTGATAAATACCGATTGATTCCCAAGGAAATGCCTAATAGTGTTATATACTAAATGATTTTTATATTCTTTATAGTAAACATCTAATCCTTTTTTGTTTTTCATTTCTTTCAATTCTTATCTTTCTTTTTCTTTTTCTTTAATTGCCTGCTTTTTTCATTTTTAAAGCAAGAACATTGATTGGTTATTTAATACCAGAGTCGACCATCTGTTGAAAGTTATAAGATTGAATTATTTCTTTTTAGGAAAGTAAACTGGAGCAACAACCAAACCGAAGAGAGGAAAAAATAAAATACAATCAAACAAAGCAAAAAATAAAAATAAAAATAAAACCTCAAACATCAACCGATAGATACAATTGCATTGAAACTTTCTTTTTATTTATATTCATTTTAGATTATTTATTTATTAGAGTTTAATTGATTTTATATCAATAGTATTTAAATCACAGAATCCGCATAAAAGGTTTATTTTCCGTTTTATTAGTTGATTTATTAGTTGGTTTCTTAGTTGGTTTCTTAGTTATCAGTTTTAATTTTCTTTTTTTTGCTGTTTTAGTCAAAAGTTTTGGATTTCTTTGATCCCCTCACTATAGAAATCAGAAGCCAATTTGCAAGAGCCAATTAGCCATTGAAGTATTTGAAGTATTTGAATCATTGGATTATTTGGACTATTTGACACCATTGAAGTATTTGAAACGTTGTTGAAGATTTAAAGAGTAGCATAATAATGTCACTTTCACCGTTAGAAAAAGCTGCTAGTGGAGCATTGGCATCAGCAATTGCCAATACGTTGGTTTATCCACTAGATTTGAGTAAAACCTTGATTCAAACTCAAGTTAAAAAACCAACAAAGACTAAAAGTAAACTTTCACCAAGTCCAAATTCATCATCTGAATCAGAAATTGAAGATAGTGTTTATCTTCAAAAAACTAAAAAGGGAGGTGAATTAAAATATAAGAGTACAATTGATGCATTAAGACAAATATATGCAAAAAAGGGAATATTAGGATGGTATCATGGACTTTTTTCATCAATTTTTGGATCTGCTGCTCAAAATTTTTCTTATTTTTATTGGTATACAATTGTTAAAAGAGTTTATGCTAATTTATATAAACATATCCCAAATCATAAACCAACAACTGCAACTGAATTATTTTTGGGTGCTTTAGCAGCTGCAATTTCTCAATTATTTACAATGCCAATTGGTGTTATTACAACTCAACAACAAACTGATAAAACTCATAAAAGTTTGGTTCAATTAACTAAAGATATTTTGGATCAAGATGGAGTTTGTGGTTTATGGAGAGGTTTAAGAGTTAGTTTGGTTTTATGTATTAATCCTTCAATTACTTATGGTTCTTATGAACGTTTAAAACAAATTTTATTTGGTTCAAAAGAATATTTGGGTCCTTTGGAAAGTTTTTCAATTGGGGTTTTGGCAAAATCTTTGGCTACTGTTGCTACTCAACCTTTAATTGTTTCTAAAGCAATGTTACAAAAGAAACAACCAAGTAAATCAAGTCATAAGAGTGATTTAGAAAAGAAAGGTGCTAATGTTGATGATGATGATGATGAGGATGATGAAGATGATGTCAAATTTCAACATTTCACTCATGCCTTGGCTCACTTGTGGGAAACTGAAAAAGTTAAAGGCTTATACAAAGGTATTGCTCCTCAATTATTAAAAGGTGTTTTCGTTCAAGGTTTATTATTTATGTTTAAAGATCAAATTGATCTATTATTCTTGTTTTTGTTGAAATTATTAAAAAATAGAAGATCCTTAAAACGTTGATTTTCCTACCTTTCTACAATGGTTTTATTTCTCTGACTACATACACTATATTGATTATAATGATCTTTATTCTAATCTGCTTTTTTTTTTTTTGCCTTTTTTTTGCCATATATATAAATTGTATAGTATCAGCTTAATTATATCATTTCCTTTTTGACCTTTGATCTTTGACCTTTGACCTTTGCAGTTGCATTTGTAATTGTTAGTATACCAAAATTGCAGCAATTCCTTTTGGTTTTGTCTCTTTTCGTTTAGTTCGTTAGTTATTGCTGTTTTTGGGTTGGGAACAAAAACGGTTAGGGCTTCAGCCCTCATGAAATATATATAATGCACGTGACTTTAAGATTACATAAGCCATCGCATTTTCTGCTAACAAAACAAAAAAAAAAAATTAATGAAAAAGGTAAAAAAGAAAAAAAAAAAAAAAAAAAAAAAAAAAAAAAAAAAAAAAAAAAAAAAAAAAAAAAAAAAAAAAAAAAAATTCATGAAAAATCTGTAGGGAGAAGGTCAAAAAAAAAAAAGAGAAAATCTCACTCCTACTTTTCAATAAAATTTTTAGTTTATCTGTTTGTTTTAGTTGTTGATTGAATCCATTTCCTTTCTTTTTCAACATTATCATATATCAATAAGTCAAGATGGGTAACGGTAAACCAAGAGGTCTTAACTCTGCTAGAAAATTAAGAGTTCACCGTCGTAACAATAGATGGGCTGATCAAGCTTATAAAGCCAGATTATTAGGTACCGCTTTCAAATCATCTCCATTTGGTGGTTCTTCTCACGCCAAAGGTATTGTTTTAGAAAAAATTGGTATTGAATCTAAACAACCAAACTCTGCTATTAGAAAATGTGTCAGAGTTCAATTAATTAAAAACGGTAAAAAAGTTACTGCTTTCGTTCCAAATGATGGTTGTTTAAACTTTGTTGATGAAAATGATGAAGTTTTATTAGCCGGTTTCGGTAGAAGAGGTAAAGCTAAGGGTGATATTCCAGGTGTTAGATTCAAGGTTGTCAAGGTTTCTGGTGTCTCCTTGTTAGCTTTATGGAAAGAAAAGAAAGAAAAGCCAAGATCATAGATTTATTTCATCCTAATATTTTAATTCAAATGAAATGTGATTTAAAGTGGATAATGAAGTTCTTTTGAATGAATTTTTTTTCAAAAAAAAAAAAATTAAATATATCTAATAACTTTTCTTTTATTTTATGTTTTGTTGTGGGATGTGATAATATATATTAATATATGTACTTTATTAATGAAGATTGATTATTGTATTGAAGGGTTTTATGTCCATATTGTTTTGTTTCCTTTTTGAATACTTGTAAATTTTATCATATTTAAGGGGGATCATTCAATAATGTTAATTTTTATGTCATTATTCCAAATTTTCATTTTTTTGATTAAATTTTCCATTCCAATATCACACTTTAGTCCCATTTCATTGTTTGTTTATATATATTTATGATTAAGTCTTTCTTCTCTTCTATTTCTTTTATAAAAATACAAAAACTATATAATATAAAAAAAAAAAGCTTTTCGTGTACAATTCCTTACAAACTTACGTATAAATCAATTTTTGTAATATATTTATATGGTACATCAATTATACTAAAGATAGATAAAACACATGAATTACATGGCTAAATTTCTACCTTCAATCGAAGGTCCACCCTTTTTGGTGGCTTTCTTTTTGAAATTCATCAATGTCATCTTTTGATTAATCTTTCTATATCTTTCATCTTGTCCTCTACCTTGGTATCTCTTTAATAAGCTTGGGTCAACCTTTGGTGCAATTTTATAGGCAGTGGTTCTTGCTGATGGAATTGCAGCTCTATTTCTTCTTTCAGCACTTTCTTCATATAAAGTCTTAGCTTCCTTAGGCTTATTACGTTTAGTAGATGATAATTGATTGGTGAATCTGTTTTTATTATAATCGTGGAATTGGATTGTACGATCTTTATAAGAATCAGATTTATTTAAAATTGGTCTAGTCCAATCCCCAATTAAACGATCAACAATTTTTTTCAAATTTGGTTCAGTTCTTTGAGAACGTTGATAGAATACTAATACTTTCCCTATACCTGACGCAACTAAATGGTCTGTCTTAATAGGTAAAACTTCTAAGGAATGTATTAATTCTTTTTGAATTTGATAAGCTGGCATTGAAGCATCAGGTAATGGTTCTAACCATAGTCTAACTGCTTCCAATAAATTATTATCTAAAATTGAAATAGCCAAGTCAGCCTTTGATAAAACATCACTAACTTCTTTTAATAATTTGATCTTTTCAGTAGCAATTTCACCTTGAGAATTTCTTTCAACATCTAAATTGGCAGCTTCAATCATTTTATTCTTCAATGCATCAATTCTATCATCTTGCATTCTTTCTAAATCATCCTCATCTGTTTTACGACGTCTGGTGGTTTGAGTCTTTAATGCTGCGGTCATCTTTTCTTCTAATAATCTTCTTTTTCTACTAGATGGATCTTCATTACTATAATCAATTACTGGTTCATTATTTTCATCATATTCACCATCTTCGTTAAATGGAACAAATCCTGATCCATCATCTGGTGTTTCATCTCTAGTGGTTTTCCTAATGTTCTTTTTCTTTGTTACTCCGCCAGCATCTTCCTCACTGACTCTTTTATGTGCTTTAATTGAATAAATATTGTCATCATAGTCATCTTCTTCATTGGAGGGTCTTTCTTCTTGCTCTTGTTGCTCTTGTTCTGGTTGTGGTTCCTCCTGTGCTTCATCGATTTCGTCTTGTTGATCATTCTCTGCCTCGTTTGATTCTTGTCTGATGCTTAATTTCTGATTCTCTTCTTCTTGCTCTGGAACCTCCAGTTGTTCTGGTTGTTCTGGTTGTTCTGGTTGTTCTTCAACTGCTTCATTACTACTTTCATTTAATTCCTGGCTTGGTTCTTCAACCTTAACGTTTTCAGGCCTTAAATCATCTGCCCCATTGATAGATTCTGAATCACTCATAGTAGAAACCCTAATATAAATCCTTCTCAAAGTAATACCTCTCGAAGTTAATTGATATTGTTTCTGATAATCTTTCAAATCTCAGCGTAGCTTATTGATTTTTTTTTCCTTCTAAAAATGTCGTGGTAATGTCGCGAAAGTATCAAATGTCGTTTATCGACCCTTTCTATAACAGTCATTTAGTCGGTTGGTTGCTAGGTAAAGTATATTGTAGTTATTTGAAAGAGTTTGTGAAGTAGTGGTTTGTGAATTCACCATCGACTAATTTCTTTTAAAATGTTTGCTAGAAAATTATTTAACCCTAACTCAAATTATTGCTGAATATTGCAAAAAATTTGCAGTAAAATCGAGAAAATTCTAAACAAAAGTTGAAGCTCTTTCTGAAAGGAAAGCTTTATACATAGACTCCTCTCAATTGGCTGGGGCGAATACCTAAATCAACTACGCGACGAGCTAAGTACTCAAAAATGTAAATCCACTTCAAGACTCACTTGAACCCTTTAATCTGATAAAACTATTAGGTCTCACTTTAATAGAAAATCAGAAAACACTAAAAAAAACAAAAAAAAAAAAAAAAGAGAAAACTCGCAACGAAAAATTCAATTTCATAAAGAGAAAAAGAGCGAACAAGCACTTTAACCTATACTATAAATTACTTCAAATCAAATAAAACCAGTTAAAGCATGTCTCAATATATTGGCAAAACCATTTCCTTGATCTCTAACAAGGGACTCCGTTATGTCGGTTTGTTAGATAATATCAATGGAAATGATGCCACAGTTGCGTTGAAATCAGTTAGATCTTTTGGTACTGAAGGAAGAATGGCACAGAGTGGTAATCCAAACTTAGAAGTTTTACCTGGTAATGATATTTATGATTATGTTGTTTTTAGAGGGTCTGATGTTAAGGATTTGTCTGTGTTGGATGTTCCAATAGACCAAGCAAAACCAGAACCTTATATTCCACAAGCGGTACCGGGTGCTGCTCCTTCTGCTCCAGGACCAGCTCCAACTCAGGCTCAGCAAGCTCCAGGTTACTATGCTCCTCCACCTCCCCAACAAACTGGTGCACCAACTGGTGCTCCAGCTGCTCCAGCTGCTCCATTAGCTGCACCAACTCAAGCAGCAGCTCCAACATCAACTTCTCCTCCACAACAACCAAACCCAACTAAGACCCAGCCAGTTGAAGCTACCACTACTACCTCTCAACCAGCCCAAGCACAACCACAAGCACAACCTGAACCAGTTTCTACCAAGGAAGCTGTTGCAGAATCAACCCCAGTTCCTCAATCTCAACCCCAAGCTAAACCAACTGCGAGAAGAACTTCTACTGGTATTGAGATTCCTGATGGAGAATTTGACTTTGAATCTGCAAATGCTAGATTTTCTAGAAATTTAGAATCTGAAAAGGAAGATACTGAAAATACCAGTTACAATAAATCATCATCTTTCTTCGATAATATTTCATCTTCTACAGATAATAGAAATACTATGAGATGGAATGAAGAAAAAAATCTCAATTTAGATACTTTTGGTGAAGCATACATTAGCAATGAAGATGGTAGAGGTAGAGGTAGAGGCAGAGGCAGAGGTGGACGTGGTGGCTATAGAGGCAGAGGTAATTTCAATAATGGTAATTGGAGAGGAAGAGGAAGAGGTAGAGGTAGAGGAAGAGGTAATTTCCAAAACAGCGACTATCATAACAAACCCGAATGGGCATAGATCAATTATATGTTAGGCTTGAGCTGAAAGAATTTTTTACTTTATTCTTTTAATCAAACATAATTTTCTAAATCGTTATCTTACATTAGCTTTTTTTTTCTTCTCTTTTTAAGTTTATGGTTATCTATTTCTCTACTGTCCTCTTTATATTATATTACTTTATTTAAATCTTGTATTCATAGGTATAAGTGCTCTTCACGTCAAAGTCGTTAGATTGTCTTAAAAGTTCGCTGAATAAATAAATTTACACTATCATTTTAAAAGACATATATTGTAGTAAACCCAATAACATTACATCTTTCTTTACCAAAAATAGTTTGATATTGAAACATTCACTACTTGGATCAACTTAAAGATCGATCTGCGAAATAAACTTAATTATTCAGTAATCCTTACTAGGCTGAATAATGCGGTTGAATATTTAAGCAAACAAGGTCATATTCTAACAACTCCACCGATAAACAATTTACTAGCTGCTTCATCTGTTTCATTCGGAAGTGGTAAGATTTCATCACTGACTCTAAACAAGGAATTCAAAGGTGCAAACAAACTGTTTATGTAAAACCTTCTTACGTATTGCAGAGTAATAACGAACGGATTTTTCAGTTTTTTGTCGCCTGAATTATATTCGTGAGATCTAACTTTATTATTCTCAAAAATATGAATAGTTGGAACTTCTTTATTAAGACCTATCAGAACCTTCAAACCAGTCATTTCCGGAATAAGATTCAATATATGATCATTCAATGAATCATCAATAAAAGTTTCTTCCATAAAACCAAACCTAACCACACATTTATAATGACCGGGTACTTTCATATTCCCAATTAAAACACGATCCTCATTTGGAACTGTTGGAATCGATAGAGTTCTAGTAGTAACAAATATAATGATAGAGGGAATTGATTGAAAATTCAGAACCACCTTTTCATAAATCTTAGGAACTGTATTTGGAGAGGATAAAATTTGATGAGGTGAATCAACATAAATCAAACCAACTCCGTTGAATTTTTTTAGTGTTGATTTCCCGAATCTGGTACTCAATTCTAAATCCATTGGACTACCTTTCAAAATTTTTGGAAGAGTCACTCCGAATTCTGAATCGGCACTTTCATTATCACTTTCCGAACCATCATGCTGTCTTACCAATGATCTACCTCTTAATTCGAAAGTTGCTTCTTCTGGAGCTTTCCTTTTGAATGAAGGGAATATGTCTCCAATTTTAACTCTTGAGGCCATTTGTTCTTCAACGACTTTTGATCTACCATACCTCCAAAGAGCTAAGAAGGAGAAACACAACCCCGCCATCATCAATGGGAACCAAGCACCATGAGGAACCTTTTTTAAATTAGAAATAACAAGGGCGAATTCCAATGGTAAGAATATAAGAGCGAAAGTTAATGGGACAAGGAAGTTGAATTCATAGACATAAACCATACATATTAAAATTAAAGTTGATGTTACCAAGAAATCCAAATTAATACCCAAACCATAAGCTGCAGTAACATTATTCGAATTTTTAAAACCAGCTGCGGTACAACAAACACCAATAAGTAGTAAGAAATTAACAGCTGGAATATACACTTTACCGGCATAGTCAGAGGAAACATGCTTAACTTTAAATTTAGGAAAACAATCCAAATTAATCAATTGAGAAACAATACTGAACACACCTAAAATCAAAGCTTGACTTGCAATGATTGTACTTATTGTAGCAAGTACAAACATTACCCAATAACTCCAACTATTAGTACCACCTGGAATTGACAAGTAGAAAGGATTAGTAATTGCATGTGGGTGCTCAACAAGGTAAGCTCCTTGACCCAAATAGCAAATCATTAAGCAAATGAACACGAAAAAGATACCGATTTGAGTTGGTAATTTACCAAAATGCCCTAAATCAGCGAACATTGCTTCTGTACCGGTGATTGACAACATGGCACCACTGAGGGCATCAATTCCTGAGGCTCTCAAGAGCTTAATAGCATAATAAGGTGACAATGCTCGGAAAATTCCATGATCATAGTTAACAATATTATAGATTCCACAAATAACTAGCCCAGTTAACCATAAAACAATTATTGGAGCGAAAGCAAAAGAAATTTTATGAGATCCAAATTGCTGAATAACGAAAAGAAAGATGATAACCACCTCAGAAACTCCCAAGACAGCATCAAATGAAGGTTCTGCAAGTTGAATACCAGCAATTGCACTCAAAATAGAAGTAGTTGGAGTTAATAAACCATCAGAGAACACCAATGCACATCCCAAGAAGCAACATATTAAAATAATGATTGAAACGACATTGATAACTCTTGGATGATTCTTCCATTGGTGGCTTTTCTTGATAAATGAATTATTGGAAATAAAACTCAGATTTGTTTCTTGTCTTGCTAATAATTCTAAATCATTTTTAACTGGGGCACCAGGAATTTCAACACCTTTTGGACCAATATTCAAATTACGAGCTATTTTTGCATAAATAGCCACTTGTCCACCTTCACCATTATTTGGACCAATAGCCAAAACCACCAAAGCATATTTGATGAGGACAATAAAAACAAATATATAAAAAATCAAAGAAATTCCACCATAAATATCATCTTTTGTTGGAATTTCTTGAGGATATTGAATTGAATTCAAAACATATAAGGGTGAAGTACCTAAATCACCATAAATTGCACCTAAAGATGTGAATGATAAAACAAAAATTTCTTTAACTGATAACTTTTCCTTAGTGTTTATTTGTGCTTCCTGATCGAATTTATTTTCTTCGTCTTCTTCATCATCGTCATCACGGTTATAGGTCGGTCTTTCATCATCTGTATAGATTGGATCCGCATCTTCTTCAATTTCAATAGAATTATCACGCTCCATATCTTGTTTGATAATTGAAGGAGCTTGTTGTGAACTCTTGTTGTTCATACTCTAGCAGACAAAGTTGATTTTTCGATTGTTTTTATTGAAGAAAATTCGAATACCCTAGAATGAAAACAAGAATAAATAAAATTACAAGAAAGGCTACAAGTTCAAGTATTTATACTACACTATGAATAAGGGAAACCACCACCCCATTACATCACACTCAGAAATTACATAAGATATGTTAATAAAATGATCTAAATGCAACCGAATACCGAAAAAGAGGCTTTCACTGAACCTTCTTCCTTGTTTTGTTTGGTGAAATACGTCGTTTTAACAAGATTACATGAAATGTAAATACTGTGTTTTGCAACAATAAAGAAAAATGGGTAAAGAAAAAAAAATATAGAGAAAGAAAGCTCCTCTGATTCTACGTAATATTAATGCCTCAAATACCAGGGCCAACCAGTATTGGGAAAGGGAGAAGCTGAAATGGGCATATGATTTGCAAGGTGACAATTGATAACTACCTGTAAAGCATGAGGGATTTATTTGACTGGTCGACAAAAATTACATTTAAAATTTAAAAGAATAGGGCAGGTAAGTATTCAGATTTGGATCCAATCTTGTCTTAGAAACAGCCCCCAATGCAGCAGTATAATTGAAATCAATTAATAAAATAATCGCTCCGATTTTTATTAAAGAGTTTGGAATAGCTACATTATTACCCAAATAGTTGTTTGTTTGTGGTTTGAAGTAAGTAAGGATATGACCAAAATTCATTGTCAGTCGAAGTTGGGACTCACTTTGTCTGTATTTACCAAATGCCTTAGAGAGCTTTGATTGAAATTAAGAATAAAACGTTGTGCTCACTCGTATTCGTATTGCTTTTACGTTAAATTACTACTGGTGTTTGAAGGACAAGGCCACTTGCATTACGTCTATACTCATATCAATATAATAATAATCTAACTCAAACAAGCAATGAAAGGTGCCAGTCAGCTTGTTAGAGTGTTTAAAATTCCCTCACTGATTGGAATTCCTCAGCCTTTTTCAATTTTTTTTTTTTTTTCGCAGTTTTTTTGACAGCCAAAACTGTCTAAATTCAATAAATGCGAGAGAAGTACAAAATCTATCAACTAGGAAAATTTTTTTGTTTTCAAATGGCCCCAAAAATCCCTCAAGGCTACGTTACTAGAAGCCAATTTCCTGTGCTTTTTTTTTTAATAGTTCATTAGGACAAACTTATAATTCACATTCGGAGTTACATATTGATTGTATCGTAATATCGTAATAATCGAGGGGATGTTTATAGGGGCTTGCATAACATGATGAGCCTGTGCCTGTAGCTTATTTCTCACTTTAGTCATAATTACCTTGATTGAATATGATAAGATTGTTGAATCTGAAAAGAAAAAACAACTCATGTTTTAGCAATGAGTGTATTACTTATTATTTGAGTTATACGATGCACAGTCATAATAAATTTGCAAACAAAGAGAGGGGGTAGGATAGAACACGTTCATCTAACAAGGTTTATCAACAACCTGAGATAGCTGAGTCTCTATTTCTGCAAATGAATAGAAAATACTCCATGTATAACTTTAGAAAATAAACAAACAATACATCAATAGAATGATCTTTCAAATTTTTAACCCTCGGGTTGAGTTATCAGATTCTTCAATTGAAATCGTAAAAAAATTTTTGATTATCTGCGATATATCAACAAGAGCATTTTCTTTCGACATTCTTCATACAATGAAGTCTCTAATATGAAAGGTTATTGTGGTTTACCGGTTATATACTTTGGTGGTGGTACGGATTTTGCAGCCATGAAAAACGCGTCTGGCAGATTTTTTATTTGTTTTTCAGTTGCGCGTATCAAAAGGTCTTCTACGGTTTTTCATCATTACTTTGATCCATCTGTTCAATACCCTTTACCAACATTAGAAGAGCAAAAATATGCAAGTTGCTGAACTTTCTGTACCGGCTTTCCTTGACGGGTATGGGTTTCTTACTTATAATACTGCAATAGATAAATTAATTGTTGGTAATAGTGAAGGTATTGTCAAGATTTTCAATATTGACGAACCAGACTTAGAGCCAACCTCTATTGATATTATTGAAAATTTAACATCATTATCTACCGAGAATGAAAGATTGTTGGTGACAAATACTGCAGGTCATCTTGAATGTATTGATTTATTAAAAAACGAGTCTCTAGGAATCATTCATAGAACAGAGTTACCCTTGAGAGATTCTATCTTTATAAATGAAGGTAAAAGAATATTATGTGGTGGTGATGATAATAAGTTATTTATCATTGATCGAGAAAATGGTAATACTGTTTCGAATATAATGCTCCCCAATCAATTTCTAAATGTTTCTTATAATTCAACTGGTGAATTAATGGCGATTAGTTTATCAAATCAAGATGTTCAAATTTACTCTGTTATTAATGAAACACCTAATCTAGTACAAACTATTCCAAAAATTTTAATTGAAAATATAAAAATCTCAATGGATAAACCAGATTTTGAAGATGAAAATACATATTCAGAACTATCTTCAACTAAAACGAAATGGTCTATAGATGGTGAATATTTAGCAGTTGCAACTAATGAACAATCAGTTAAACTTTTCAATAGATCTGATTGGGAAAAACCATTTCAAACATTCCATAATGAGAATAAACCAGAAAATGTGAAGATAATTGATTTTCACTTTTCTCCGTATAAAAGTGAATTCATTGCAATTCTTTATGATGATGAAACGGTTGAGTTTTTCAATACAAAAAAGGGTGATTTGGTTGATAACATTTCTTTCAAAGCATCCAGACCAACTAGTTTAGCTTGGAATCAAAGTTCTCTTTTCGTTGGTACAACCAAAGGATCTTTTGTCAAAATTTCAAATGTCAAACTTCCAGAAGTTAGTAACCAAGTTGATCGCCCAACAAAAGGTCTTGTGAATGACGAGGCCGAGGAGTCAAACGATGAAGGTGACGATTTAGAAGATGGATTGGGTAGTGACCCCGAACAAGATGATATCAGACCAAATGGCAAAACCATTTCTCATTTAGAAGATTCGATGATTATCGATGAAGATGATGAGGATCAAGAGCAAAATCCTTTGAAATACTATAATAAAGGAGCTGACTATATCTTGGATGATTTATCCCGTAAACGTCAAAAGACTTCAAATGGTTACGTTTCGAGACTGAGTAATAGAAATGGACAGCTCGCCCCAATTCAACAAGATCACGAAGATATTCCACCTTATTCATGTGGTTCTACTCCATGGGCCAAATCTGATACTAACTCCACTGCCTCCACTAGTAGAAGATATTTAACAATGAATTCCATAGGTTATGTTTGGTCAGTTAAGAATAATGTTATTAATGACCACGGTCACCAACAGCAAAGTATTAGTATATCATTTTTCGATAGAAAGGACAATAAGGACTACTATTTTATTGATTATGCTCAATTTGATTTATGTTCAATGAATGGAAAAGGTATTGTTTTGGCAACTTCTGGATATAAAGAAAAAGATGGTAAGTATGGAGGAAAAATTTATTATAGACACCATGATAACATAAATGATTCATGGGATCGTAAAATTCCCTTATTGAAAAATGAGCACCTCACTTCAATTAGTATAACTGGAACATCAACCAATAGAAATGATGGTTTTATAGTAGCTGGTTCCAACCTTGGCTATGTGAGAATTTTTGATTTCCATGGACTTTGCTTGAATATTATGAAAACCACTCCAATAGTTACATTAACTATATCCTTTACTTCAATTTTATTTATGATAAATCAAGTATCACCTAATTTATTTACATATTCCTTAATTGATCTTGAAGATGGATATAAATACATTCAACAAAATGTATTTTTACCATTGAAAAAATCTCCAAATCCCTCCAGACCTTTGTTGAAAGGGGTATTTTTCAATGAACATAACGATCCATGCTTGGTTGGAGGCAGTGATGATACCTTATTAATTTTGGAATCCTGGAGAAATACCAATAACTCGAGATGGTTACCAATTTTGAATTGCCATGATGTTTTAACAGAATATGGAACTAATGAATCCAAGAAGCATTGGAAATGCTGGCCCTTGGGTTTATATCAAGAGCAATTGAATTGCTTGATTTTAAAGAACAACCAACAGTATCCCGGATTTCCATTACCATTACCAATTGAATTGGAGATTAAAATCCCTGTATCAGCCCCAGAGAAACCTAAGAAGAAGAACTTAGATGACGACTTATTTGGTGATGAAAATACAGAAGAAGACGATAG
This sequence comes from Hyphopichia khmerensis, assembly GCA_030569195.1. Classification (NCBI taxonomy): domain Eukaryota; kingdom Fungi; phylum Ascomycota; class Pichiomycetes; order Serinales; family Debaryomycetaceae; genus Hyphopichia; species Hyphopichia khmerensis. The sequence continues at coordinate 50,602 of JAJMKE010000013.1, read as the reverse complement.
TAAGTCCAAGAATGCAGAAGATGAGGCTGAAGAGAAATTTTTAAGAGTTAGTTCAATGGGAAGAGTCGTTTTTGAAAGTTCCAGAGATGAAGAATTAATGGAAGATGATGTGGCAAGGGACGAAATACAAGAAAGATTGGAAATATACTCCAATGAATTTGAAAGATCATTAATAAGATTATTTATATCAGCATGTCAAGATTCAAGATTATCAAGAGCTACAAGTATTGCTAAATTGATGAGAAAGGATCAAACTTTACTGGGAGCAGCTAAAGTTGCAGATAGAATGCAATTTTCAAATTTAGCACTTAAGATCAATAAGTTGAGAGAAAGTATGATGAGTTTTGAGGATGATGAAGATGATGATTAGACTCAAATTCAATACAATTCACCTCAATTTGTTTCAATAGATTTAAAAAATTCCTTTTTATTTAATTGGGAAGTATTATGTACAATATACAAAAAGTTGGAAACCTAAAAATTTCCATTCGTAAGATAAATTTTCATGACTTTCTTGGAATAACTTTAACGATGAGCTAATATATACAAATTTCCTTATCTATCAATTTAGAATTGTTTTCTGATAAAATGGAAAACCAATGGAGTAACCCATAAAGCACCAGCAATAAGTCCTGCAGTTTTCAAACTATCGTTGACATATTGATCTTGGATTTTCTTTTGTTCTTCAGTAAGTTGTTGACCTGGACCACCAAACATTATTACGCTATCGAGATATCAATATTATTAAGATATATATATATATATATTGCAAGAATAACCTTAGCTTTAGTCCTTTATAAGAATCAACTTTTCAATGACGAAAACTGAGAAAATTTTTTGAGCCAAAACTGAGATAAGTGCACGACCACTTTTTGTTTAGGAATCAAACCAAAAAAAAAAAAAAGCATAAGGACATAAGTCAATCTCTTAAGAATTGACAGTCATTTAATAGGAAAGCCACCATATAATATGACATCCATTAAGCCGTTCCAAATGACGGATCTCTTTGAGATAAATTCAGTGAATCTTGATCCGTATACCGAGAATTTCAATTTACTGTTTTATTTTCAATACTTGATTGATTGGCCCTCACTTTTTTTCAAGTCAGTTGAACCGAGTATACAAGGATACTTCGACAAACCATATAACATTAGTGGATATATGATGGGGAAAACCGAAGGTCAATTATCCAAGAAAGAATGGCATACACATATCACTGCAGTTACGATCGACGAACAATATAGAAGAATAGGATTAGCTTCAGACTTATGTATAAACCTTGAAAATTTAACTGCAGTCAAACCTCATGAAACTCTTTTTGTGGATTTATTTGTGAAGGCAACCAATGATGTAGCCAGAACATTATACGAAAAGCTAGGGTACTCTATATATAGAAGAGTGGTTGGATATTATGGAAGAGAGCTACCCCACGATAGAAACAAGATCAACGATGATATAGATGCATTTGATATGAGAAAAGCATTACCTCGTGATGCTAACAAGGAGACTGTCCGCGAAAACGGGGACAAGTTCTACGTTCTACCGCAAGAAGTTATCTTTTGAGTAACTCCTTTCTTTTGGTGTATATTCGAACAATAAATGAACTACTATGACTCATCTTCGTATTTCACAACCAATTCAATTACTCATACTCGTAAAACCGTGCCCCTACAACTAGCTACGAACATACTTGATTACCATTGTCAACCTTATCTGACTATTCCTTTTGATGGGGCAACAATTAATTGCAAAATTTTCATCCTACAACAAAGTAATAGATGAAAAATTGCAACAAAAAAAATGGCTGGTTGAATTTGTGTAACATTACTTCTAAGTTAAGCTCGCATTTTTTTTTTATAGCAAAAAAAAAAAAAAAAAAAAAAAAGATTGAAATTAATAATGACCCCAGTATAGGTTAAACTTGAAAATATAAATTAACGTTGCAGTCCTCTTGCTTTAAAGTAATTTGAAGTTTTAACAAATTATTATAGACTTTTAATTGAAACGACAGTATAGAACTTGCGAATTACAATGCCGCCATCTAGTAAAATTAGATCATTGAGAGAAGAAGCCTTATCAGGGTCTTCAACCAGGTCTTCATCCAGAGCAAGGACTCCCAATCCAGATGGAGAAGAGAATGGTTCACTTGATGTGAATTTCCAGAATATTGAAGAGTTATTGGCTAATAAATTGGAACACTTACAGAATGTTCTTGGACTGGCTGACCAGCTGGAACATGAGAATAAAGATAAAAAGTTTGTTAATGATAATAAGAACGATTACAAACAGCAAACTATTAGTGAATTGAATAAGTCAAGGATTCAATCAGATCTGACAACTATTAATCAAATTATTTATTCATTATCGCATTCAAGAACTGATGTTTCTTCGCAATCTCGTGAATTGCTCTTGGCTCAATTATTTAGATTGGTTGTCACAAAACCAATTATAATATTCAATGAAGAGCATGCTGGTACTAAAGAATTTGTTTCTGATGCTAAAGTTGAAGATTTGATAAATCATTTGTATAGTGGGAACTTTAGATCAGAAAGTGAATTCATTTTACTCTATAGATCAATCATTGGTTTATTATCAAGTGATTTAGAAGAATTTGGTGATTTAGTATCTGGTCAATTATTTGGAACTATTGAAAGATTAGTCCAAGATCAACCAACTGCTTCTATTACTAATGAAAATAAAGCAGGTATCATTAGTGGATACTGTGGTTTATTACTTGTATTATATGCTGGTACTTCCGCTTATGGTATCGATGAAAAAATTAATTGGCTATTTGAATTAGCCCAAGGTTACGTTGAAAGTGCCATCACTTTGAAAGGTCAATTAGATTCAGGTGATCGTGAATATTCTACCTTAATGCATGAAGGTCATGATAAATATTTGATCAGTGAACAGGAGCGTAAAGTTAGCTCTGAAGGTTCAATTGCTATATCTGCCATACATGGTGTTGGTGCATTATTAACTTTATTACCAAGAGGTGACTTTTTGAATGAAATGTTGAGTGACTTGGTTCCTAAATTAGTAGACATATTGGATAATGAAGAAAGCATTGATATTGCCAAAGCCGCCGGTAGAGTCATTGCATTATGTTATGAAATTTATACCTATGATACAAATGAAGAAGAAATTGAAAATGAAGATGAGGAATACAACTATAATGCTCCTTATTATGAACAAGCCTCATTAACCTCTATTTGTAATCGTTTAGCAAACTTGTCATCCAAAAAAATTGGTAAAAAGGAAAGATATGAAACCCATTCGATCTTCAGAGAAACTCTTAGTACAATTGAAAATTATACTAATGCTCTTAAAAGAGAGGAAATATATAAGAGATCACCAGAGGGTGTTGAAATTATGAATTCCTTAATAAGTTCGACCCATATTAAATTATCAAAATCAAAAGCATTACCAATAAATAGTTGGTTCTTATATTTCAGACTTCTTCATTTAAAGTGGGTCTTTGGTTTCGGTCTTCATAATCAAATAGTTGCTAATGGTGATATTAAACAAATTTTAAGAGAACCAATGACTGAGTATCAAGAGAAATATAACTTTGATCCAAATGATCAAAGTCTTGAATCTGGAGGTTTCAAATCGGCTGATGCTAAAGCTGATAGTGAACGTTTTGCTAAGACAGATAAGAAAAGATCAAATGATTTGAGAAAAGCTAGAGTTAATAAAGTCACTGAAGAAATGAACGATTTGCATTTGTTTGAAAAGCCTAATTAATACCTTGTCTTTTTTTAAAACTTTAACGTTTATTATGCTATATTTATTATGCTATTTAATTAATTTAATTTAGTTTTGTCATATATATAATAAATAATTTTTGTATTACAAAGCATCCAATGAGATTTCAATTGAGCCTTCGTCATCATGTACTAAATCAACATTACTTAAATTTTCAACCACGTAAGATGCACCAGCTTGGAGAAGAACTTCTTTCGAAAATGTAGTTGCAATTCCAATTACGGTAAAGTTAGCGTTAACTCCTGCCTTGATACCAGTAGGTGCATCTTCAAATACGACAGCCTTATTCCCTTCAATCTTACTGTCAGCGGCCGCAGCCAAGGTATGAAAGGCTTTCAAGTATCCCTCTGGATTTGGTTTCCCGTGAGAAACATCATTGGCAGTAATGAAAACTGTAGGTTTGCTCACATCAGGAAATACATTCTTTACCCATCCATGAGCCAATTTCGAGGTTCCAGAAGTCACAATTGCCCATTGTTCATGATGCTTTTCATTGATTTTTAATAACAAATCCGTTGATCCTTCAACTGGCTTAGCAAAATGGCCATAATTAGTAACAATCCCTTCCTCGAAACGACTGATATCTTCGTCAGAATGAGGAAAGTACGGGAAGAATTTCTTAAATAATTCCGAAGTACGTGACCCATGAGATGTCTTTAGAAATGTTACTGGATCAATTGGTGGTAAACCCTTTTGATGTTCATTATGTGATTTGATCACATCATGCCAAGTCGCTTCGACTGCCTCATTGGAATTCACCAATGTGCCGTCGAGATCAAAGAGTAAATAATCGGTTGTAATAGTAATTGGATTTGTCATTTGTCAATTGACAGAAAAGTTTTTGACAATACGCTCTACCTCTTTCGTTACCAAAACCATCTATTTATATAGTCAGGAGGTTTTCCACGTAAGATCTTCCTTAAAAAAGATTCTCGGGTGGACTTCTGTATAGGGAAATAGAATGTAACTCAAAGAAAAAAAGAAGATGAAAAAAATATATATCAAGCTGTAAGGAGAATATCTTCCGTCTTGACAATTAATCCGGGTAAATGGGCCATGATTATTTACTCTCTAGGGTCCAGATTGAATTCATCCATTGCATGATTATGACTTTGTCCAGGTTGATTGACCTGATGAAGATTTGAACTCGAATGCTAAATGTCCTGCATACCCACACATTAGTTGCAAATTTGCAAAAACGAACAGTTTTAGACAGAATTGAAATATTCGAGGATTTGTCATCACTAAGAGAATATATTTATAGAGAAGTATCAGGTATTATTTACTTCTATTTCGGGGTCGAAGTCTCTTAGTGATTCATATTCAGCATAATCGAGCAGTTTACCTTGTTCAATCACAATCTTGTAAAAACAATCTTCGAAATGATCTAGAGTAAATGTTTTAGCAAACCATTTAATATAATCAACCCAAATATTTCTCAGATCGAAAAGTTTGAAGTTTGTGTAGGTGTTTAAACATGAATATACGAATAACATTTTCAATGCCAAATAATTTCGATCATATACGAGGTCGAAGATTTCTATGGGAGTCATTAAAAGCCAAGTAAATAACGGCACTGGGTAATTTAGATGGATTGTTATTTGTATACATTCTCTTAAGGTATCTATAGCAGCTTCAATTATGTTTGATTCAAAGCTAATACTCGAATAATATTGCATTTGATCCTTCAATTTTTCTATAATTGGAAATCTTTGTCTACCAACCCTTTTCGCTCTATAAGTTGTAAAAAGCATGATTCCCTTTAATGAAGTTTTTGAAACCAAATCAACAGTTTTGTCTCTCGATTTTCGAAGTGCTTTGCAAATGGATAAGAAATCAGTCTTTGAATCAGTACTGGGATCAATATTTATATAATTAGCTTCATTTTGATCTTCAGCGACAAAATGAACCAAAGGTATCAAACCATGAGGATGTATACCAAGATATGCAAACATAATTGCACTTGATATAAATAGCTCAATACATTGAAAAGTATTTTGTGGAACCGTTTGACTGGAATTTGTTAATTGTTCAACTGTTGATAAAAAATAACTGGTAGTTTGATAAAATAGGTTTTGCTCATTTACATTTTTATCACTGGCAAAGAAATTCTCAATGAAAGAACCTTCATTAAGACCATCATCAATTGATGTATTCAAAATTTGTTTTTCATTGTAAGTTCGACGAGGCCCTCCATGCACTAGGTGTGCAACCCCATCATCAATCTTCTTTATATCGATAACATCACATAATGGCCATAAGTTAATACAGCTGAAAGAAAATATAGCTGATCGAAGTAGTTTAGATCCGGTGAAGTAAAATGGAACTTCTTGTCTCCAAATCCTATCAACCGTATCATTCATACCAAAAGTAAACATTGGAATACAGTAGGTATGAAAGAACTTCAATAGCCTTAATTCGAATCTGGAAATTTCTAAATTTCTACTTAACGATGTGAAAATCATTTGGGATTGTAAATTTGGTAAACGGTTTTGAAACTTAGATTCGTCATCTAATGATTGCGAATGTGAATATATGGTTGGAGTTGAAGTATCGGACGAAGCAACGGATGTCAGAGATGCCGATGATATTAAAGATTCACTCTTACTGGAAACTTCATCTGGATAAACACAATCCCTACGAGTATGAAGACAGTATTCACAATTGGGTTTCCCTTCATTGCACTGCCATAGTTAGTTAATCCATTCTAGAATACATTGCTTTGAAAATTTACATACTTTGATTTTCAATCGTTTACAATTGAGACATCCTTTTCGAGATCGTTTATTCTTATATTGACGAGCCATAATGTGAAGAAAGACGCTCAAGAATAATAGGAATTGGTCTTTTGGCAGACAGAACTACTTATAAATTTTCAATTTTTAAGTTTTGTAGATTTTTTTTTTTTTTTTTTTTATCGAAGATTAGATCATGCGGCACCACAAAAAGATAAAACGGGTATCAAATACGTCAAGGGCATGACATGAATACATGAATACAGAAGAAATTATAAATTTAGAAATTTTTTTTTATTATGAAGACATCATTACATAAAACTTACAAGAATATATATAGAAAATCTAGAATAATTAAACCTTGTAGTGCAAACTTTTTTTTTTTTTTTTTTAATTATTTTTATATTAATTTTTCATTTGAAAAAGGCTCATCCGTTTATTGAACGGTGAATTCTTCAACATCAAATCTCTTTGGAGAAATACCCATTTGTCCGATGTAATCCTTAGCTTCTTTAGTTAATTTAAAGGTAGTTTCATCATCCCATTTAAATTCTTGTTTCATAATTTCGACAACACCATCAACAGCAGATAAAGCTTCTCTAGCATTCAAGAAGGCCAATCTAGTTCTTCTTGCTAAGAAATCAACTGGAGTTCTGATGTATTCATATTTCAAAGAGTATTTTAATTCGGCAATGGTGAAAGGTTCATCAAAAGATTGATAGGATAAGTTATTGAAAGATGAAGCAGCAGTTTCAGAAGGATGGAAATCTTTAGTAGCAGCCAAGGTGATTGGTAATTTATTATAATCAGATTGAAGATATAATTCCAAAATTAATGCAGATCTTGAACCATAGTTATGGGATAAATGTTTAGCTAATTTAAGAGGAATTTTATATTCATGAATTAATCTAGCAGAATAATTCTTTGAATAATCTTCACCACCAGCTAAAATGATTTTATTGGTTTGACAAGGTAACAAGTATTGGTTACGACCATCAAAGTTATAATCTTTAACCAAGGTATCAACAGTTTCTTGAGCCATTTCTCTATAAGTAGTCCATTTACCACCAGAGATGGTTAATAAACCGGTTTTTGATTTAGTAATTAAATGAGAACGAACTAAACCTTGGGTTGAGGAAGTAGTTGGATCAGTACCTTTTGGAACAGTAGTAGGATCACGAACCAAAGGTCTAATACCAGACCAAGCACTTAAAACATCTTCTCTTTCAACTGGGAAAACAATATATTTTTGTAATTCCTTCAAAATATCTTGAATTTCTTCTTCCAAAGGAATTGGATTTTCAGGGACAGATTTTAAAGGAGTATCAGTAGTACCGGCCAAAACTTTACCTTGCCAAGGTAAGAAAAACATAACACGACCATCAGAAGTAGAAGGATCTAATAAACCCATATCTCTTGGACAATAATATTCTGGTAAAACAACATGAACCCCACTTGAAGGGACAACCATTCTTGGAGGTTCAGGTTTTTGAGGAGGTAAACCTTGAGGATCTTCATCCATTTCTAATAATTTATCAGCAAAAGGACCAGTTGCATTAACGGTAGCGGTAGCTTTAATATTAAGTTCTTCACCAGTTTCACGATTTTTAGCACGAACACCAACCAATTTACCATCTTCTTTTAATAATTGTAAAACTTCCATATAATTCAAAACAGTAGCACCATGATCAATTGCAGTAATAGCCAAGGTAGCATTCATTCTAGCATCATTAAAAGTACCATCATGATAAACACAAGTAGCTTTTAAATTAGAATCATCCATCATTGGAGCAATAGCACTAGTCATTTCTCTACTAAAAACGGTTGAATTTCTTAAATTTTGATGACCAGCAAACCAATCATACATTTTACAACCAATAAAGAAATAAGGAACTTGCCACCATTTATAAACCGGAATCATAATTGGTAAAACAGAACATAAATGAGGAGCAGTTCTTAACATATTACCACGTTCATTTAAAGCTTCAATAACCAAATCCAATTGAGCTTTTGATAATTGGAAAATAGCCTTTTCTAAATAACGAACCCCACCATGAGCCATTTTAGTTGATTTTGAAGAAGTACCAGAAGCAAAATCATTCTTTTCTAATAAACAAACATTTAAACCTCTAGTAGCAGCATCAACTGCAGTACCAGTACCAGTTGCACCACCACCAACAATAAGAACATCAAATTTTGGAGTAGCCTTAACTTTATCAATCAATTCTTCTCTTGAAGGAGGAGTCTTTAACTGTTTTCTTAATGGTTTATAAGAACTAACTAAATCTGGAGTAACTGGAGGTTTAACAAAATCGAGATAAATTATCCCACCACCAATAGTAGCAGCAGTTGCTAAAGATACTTTACCAAATGTTGATTTTAGAAATCTAGACATTTTTCCTTTTCAATATACTCGATACACGAAACAATTCAAACAAAAATCTAATATCTATCTCTCTACCTTTGATAAAAAAAACTGAAACAAAATCAACAGAACAAAAAAAAAAAAAATTAATAAACAAAAAAAAAAAAAAAAAAAAAAAAAAAAAAAAAAAAAAAAAAAAAAAAAAAAAAAAAAAAAAAAAAAAAAAAAAAAAAAAAAAAAAAAAAAAAGGAACCAAGACGCAACTCTATGAATAAATATTAAAGAGGTATTAATGCTCTTTGAATAAATAATGAAAACTTTAAAAAGTAAATAGATTTAAAGATTAAAAGAAAGAAATAATCAAACTTTTCAAAATTTCAGAAGATGAAGATATACTTAAATTTATATAGCAAGTCTGAAAACTGAAAAATTTAACCATACAAAAACAAAAACGAAGAAAAAAAACCCATTTGTTCTCAAACAACGCAGCACCTTTTTCAATTTGTTACAACTTTATTAACAAATATTGGCAGTGTCTCAGGTTTACAAGTCATTAATTTGGTCTATTACACTATGGATTTATATATTACATGAACGTTTTAAACTTTTGCAATGCTTTTGCAATGCTTTTGCAATGGTTTTTCATTGTACTTTGTACGGTTTATGACTGTAAAAGCAAATAATTATCATAGCAATGCGCATTTCCGTTAAGCAAGTATTGCTTGCACTGGAATGATTCTCGTGATAATCTTTTGCGACCATTCAGTACTAGCTTCTACTATTGAATTTTATTCCTTTTCTTTTAATTATCTCTTGTTTTAATTATCTCTTGTTTTAATTATCTTTTCTTAATTAATATACTTTTAAAATACTTATACCTTCTACAATAATCTTATGAATTGGTTTAGGGCTTTTAAAAAGTTATACTTTTGGCTTATGATTAATTTCTGGTACTAATAGACGGATCAACGGATTTCTCCATTCCATTTGACTTGCCTCGGTTGGTTGCTCGGTATTTTTTTTTTTTTCTATTGCCTTTTTCGCTTTGCTCGCTTTGCTTTTTTGCGGTTGAGCTCCGTTTACAGGTTGGTGTACTGTAAACTGTAGATTGCGATAAACTGTAGATTGCGATAAACTGTAAATTCGAAACACACCCGTACCGCCGCGTGTTATGGTATATACACGCACAATTGCGAACAAAAAACAAACATCCATGCACCAGTTCCCGGTAGTTTTTCCAGCTAGATCCGATTAGTATAACCAGAGGAACACTTGTACTAAAGTTGATGGAAGGAAACTTTGAATAGAAAGGAAACTTTGAATAGCATGGACCAATTAACTGATGATCAGAGATTGCAGGTGACTGAGTTTAAGGCACTTGCTGGGTTACAGGAGGAGGAGAAAACCGAGGAGGTGATTAAATTGTTGACGGTTAATGATTGGAATTTGAATAATTGTGCTATAAATTATTTTGATAATGGATTTGAATCAATAAATCAACCAGTTGATAATCAACCAGTTGCAAATGAATCACAAACTAATGATTTTGAAAGATTTGCTAATGAACCAGTATTAAATTCGAGGAATTCAGTATCAAGTAATTTACAAAATCAAATGATATTAGATGATTTTTTACCAAGATTACCAAAAGCACCAAGAATATCAAATAATTGGACATTTGAATTAGGTATTCATAAATCAATTAATGATGAAAAACAATCATTACAATCACTGGAAAAAACCATTGAAAGAAAACCTAAAAAATTTTCAATTTGGTTATTCTTATTATTAATTCCAAAAACTTTATTACAAATGATTCTACTGTTTTTAAAATATTTTTTGGGTTTAAATTCTTCAATATCAACAATTAATAGATTTCCTAATAAATTTGATTATAATCAATATGATGAAAATTATAAATTAATTAAAGATGATGATTTTAATCAATTTAATATTTTTAATAATGATTTTAATTTAATTCATGAAAGATGTCAAAATAATTTTGAATGGTTATTAGTTATATTGATTAATAATAACGAAGAAACTAATCAATTTTATCAAAATTTAATTAAAAATCCATTTTTTAAAAAATTATTTAATAAACTGAATGGAATTTTTAAAGAAACTTGTATTTTTATTAATAATATTGATAAAAATCCTGAATCTTTTGAAATTGGTTTAACTTATAAAGTTAAAAAATTACCTTATTTAATGCTTATTTCAAATGTTACAAATAATTCTTCAATTATGTCATCAATGTCAATATTATATAAATCAAATATTTCAAATCATTATTTAAAAAATTCAAATTTAACTGCTGAAAAACTTTTAAAAAATTTAAATAAAATTTTAGAAAATTTTAATCCTCAATTAATTACTAAAAGAATAGATAAACAAGAAATTGAATTAAGTAGATTAATTAAAGAACAACAAGATTCTGCTTATCTTAAATCAATTGAAAAAGATAAATTGAAAAAACATCAAAAAGAATTAGAATTATTGCAAAAAATTGAATTAGAAAAAAATGAAAAATTACATAAAAATTTCTTAATTCATTTAATTCAATCAAATTGGTTTAAATCAAAAAATAATTCCTTAACTGGTTCTTCAACTAAAATTGCAATTAAATTACCAAATGGTAATCGTTTAATTGAAATCATTAATAAAAAAATTAATTTAACTGATCTTTATCTTCATGTGGAATCTAATTTATTCATGAATGACTTACTAAATAATAATTCTTTAAACTTATCCTCTTCTGATGATGTTTTAACCTATATAAATAACCTACAATCAGAAGATGATTATAAAGAAATTGATCTTGATCAATACTTGTCTAAATTCCCCTTCAATTTCGAACTAATTCAACCTTTCCCCAAAAAAATCTTTTATCACTCAGATAAACTAATCGAAGAAATACCTGAATTGAAATCTGGTGGTAACCTATTGGTTGAGTATACTGACAATTATGACTCTAGTTAGCCTAGTTTATTCTTATCAATATATATATATATGTATATATATATCTGCTATACTTGCCCATTTGACATTTTTTGCATTCACTCTAACCTGTAAATCCCGATAAACGAATAATTGCAGTTTGTCGCGGCTTGTCTTGGCCAGGGCTGACCCTGTGCAAAGGATAATCTTATACGCAACAAAAGGTAAGTAGAGAAAAAAAAATAGGAAGAAAGATAAAAGAAGGCTGAAAGACTAAATAGTTTTAAACTAGTTATCTATTAATCAAAGTTAGTGATATGGCTAGTCGTCAATCAAGGTTAGAGGCTGAGAAATTGGCCATTATTCAAAAATCCATGTCGAATAGGGGTCGTTCGATATCACCTTCAAGATCAGGAAATAATAGTAGATCATCCTCAACCCTGGATGAACGATTCAATAAAGATGTGAAATGGTCAATTACCAATCATGACCCACTGGAAAGATTGAAACGAACCAATAAGAATGATAATAACGAGAATGATGCAGATGATGATGATAATGATTTATGGGATAATGAAGTGAGTGAGGAAGAACATATTAGTGATGATGATGAAAATGAAAAATTTCAATATGATGATACTGGGAATATTTTACCAAATTATGCATGTCATGATGAAAAAATTAATGAAATATCTTCAATTCTTGAAAATTCAAATTTAAATGATCGTTCAACTGTTAAAAAATTAGAACAATTAACTGCTCATGAACGAGGATTTGCAAATGCTAAAACTGCTGGTAATGAAATTAATCAAGATTTATTGAAAAAATTGGAAACTGATAAACAAGCTTTAACTGGTAATGAAGAATTGGATTTTAGTAAAACTGATCAAGATGAAAAATCAAGAAAACAAAAGTTGGAAAATTATTCAAATTATCGTAAAAAAATTATTGATCAAGAAAATGAACATTTGAAATCAGGTGAATCACTTGATAATGATCAAAATGATAAAGATAGCTCTCCTGAAGCTGATCAGAATAAAGAATTTATGGTTCCTTATACTTCAGCTGTTGAAGATAAATTGGATTCAGAATTTGCTTCACAATTAAATGAAACAATTAAAGAAGGTGAAATTGATTCAAATAAAAATCAATCAAGAGTTATACAAACTATAACTCGTGGTAACTTCTTTCAATTGATTAATCCAAAAGTTAAACCAAAAATGTTTTTGGTTTGTATGGATTTTTCTCCTGAATCAATTTTTGCATTAGAATGGTGTTTGGGTACCGTCCTAGTTGATGGTTCAGTATTATTCATTGTTTGCGTTATTGAAGAAAATGACAATAATCATCATCTAAAGGGTAATACATTGAATGAATCAACTAGAGAAAATTATCGTTTGAATATGTTAAATAAAGCAAAACAACAAGTTTTGAATTTATTAAAATTAACTAAATTACAAATTCATATCGTTATTGAAATTATCCATCATCCAATTCCAAGACACTTGATCATTGAATTGATTGATAATTTACAACCTACGTTGGTTGTGGTTGGTTCAAAAGGTCAAAGTGCAATTAAAGGTGTCTTATTGGGTTCATTATCGAATTATTTGGTCACTAAATCAACAGTTCCCGTCATGGTTGTAAGAGAGAAATTAAAGAAAATTAATAGATTTAAAAGTGGCTCATCTATTTTCTCTAATAATATCAAACCATTGACTTTATCGGAAGCTAGAATTGATTAGAATTTCTTAGTCATTATTAAAGTTTTGTATGTTACTTTTTTTTTTTTTTCAATTCACGTTTATCGTGTTTCCTAGGCCCGTGTTTGCTATCAACTTTGCTGTTTTTCAATTCTTTCTTCTTTGATTTCGTTCAGAGAATTTTTACTAACATTCTGTTTCTTTGTCTTTTTTTTTTTTTTTCAACTTTATAGTAATACGAGGTTATGATTTATCAAATCGAGTTTATTCATGTAAAATTCTGACAATTTATTGATTACATAAATATTCTATACAATCATAAATATAGTTCTTGAAAATTATTCTTTCCACCTTTGGCAAACTGTCTTGCACAATGCTCTGCTGGACACTTTCTTGGGGCAGTTATAAGTGGATTATCAATGGTTATATCACTGCGCTTGTTCCTTCTGCCTTTACCTCTTTCCTTATTAACTATATTCTTAACGCAACGGCCACAAAATAAGTGACCACATTTTGAAGTAAATACACGTTTCAGTAATATTCGATCAGTTTCAAAGCATTGTTTGATGCAAAACCAAGGAGCTTGAACATGATGCATTCTTGAAAAATCTGCTAGCTTTAAATCCCATTGAGGATTTGGCTTGAATTCTTGAGGAATTCCTTCCCCCAATGTTATCCCACAAAGTTCACACATTCCATTTTCTTCTGACTTAATATCATTGGTATAACCTTCTAGCTCATTTTTGGCAACCGATTTTTTATCTTCTAACGCCTTCTTGTTGAAAACTTTTTCTGCTTGCAACCTTCTATCCATTGCGCTCTCGTTATCACGCTCAATCCTTTCCATGATAGAACCTTCAACTTGATCCGAATCTCGAAATATCATCAAGCCTCCTTCTTGAGATCTGTGGGTATGTAAATGAGGCGGTATCAAAGGAAATTCAATTTGATTTGATAATTCCTGAAGAATCATTTCAGGTAGTTGAAATTGCTCGTATTGGTTATCATTCATTCCATTTGGTCTACGGAAAGGTGATATACTACCCAAACGTCTGCCTGGCCATGTTCTACCTCCTCTAGCACTTCCACCACGTCCACGTAAATGATTACGACCACGATTATTACCCTGTCCAAATTGGAAACGTATAAAAGCTGGGTTTGGAGCATGCTCTTCTCTTTGATTAGTGCGATCAAAATATGGAACATTATCCTGGAATATTCCAAGGGGCGTTTCAATGTGTCTCAATATACTTTGTCTAAATATCTCTCCATCAGAAAGTATTGGAGGGTTTTCCGGATTGGGTAGAAAGCGAAGAGCTTCTCTAGCGGGCCTTTGGCCGGTGATTTCTATTTCGTCATCTAACTGGTTACTCAATCTTCTTCTAACACTACGGCCCTCATCAAGTTCGTTCGGTGAACCAGGTCGTATTATACCTCTGGATGAGACCTCATTTATTTCATCATTGACAAGCACTGGTGATAGCAGCCTTTCTATAGTATTGGACCCTGTTATCTGTATGTCATTATCATTTATATCATTATCATTGTCGTTATCGTTGGTATCATTTATTACAATCACATCACCATTATTATAGGAGTTATCTTGAGGATTCGCATGAGCATCTGGAGCCTGTGTCACCCTGAAATTATTGCTAGTATTAGTATCGTCATCATCATCCGAGATTTCTATAATGCTGTGGTGACGATCTGAAGTGTTCTCTGGGTGTAATACAGATTCAATATTTGATAAGGAACTTTCTGTTTCATTATCCGATACATGCGGTGGTTCAGGTTGAAAAGGCTCTTCATCTTGTAAGTTACCTTGTTGCCGTATGCCTCTTTCAGTGATACTACTTGGTTCCTTCGATATGTTTCTGGAAGCTAATTGATCTTCATTTTGGTATGCATGAACAAGCTCACCATCTGACTCTCTACCCTGGTCGGGTCCAACTCTTATATTGTCCATTCTCTTTTGGGGATTTCAACCACTCGAAATAAGGAAGGCAAACTTATATATAATCTTCTTTAAGATATGAAACTGGAGTGAAATAAAAGAAAAATGCCCAAGTTATTAATTCTTAAAAGATTTGAAATCAATCATATGTTTAACTCAAATTGTAGCATCTTTAGAAGGCAAGCTGTGTACAAACCAAAAACTGAGGATAAAAAGAAAAGAAAACAAAATAA
>JAJMKE010000013.1:12778-34804 GCA_030569195.1 Hyphopichia khmerensis | reverse complement strand
TTGAAAAAATGAGTAAGATATGCTGTGAATTGGTAGTGATTTATTATTTTATACTTGATTTAAAGCTTATTTTTTTAAACCACTTCTAACGTAACGACCAACGACAATACAATGATCTCTTTCATAAGGTTCTAAAGTTAATTGTTCCAAAGGTTTAATTCTTTCTTCTCTTAATTTTTGAACTTCTCTGGCGAAAACGGTTTCAGCATCGACGGTAGAGTCAATACAGTTGGCCTTAATAGAGATAACAACGGTACCTTGATCTTTTAAGAACATGTGAGAGTTTAAGGCGATAATACGGGCTTGATCTGGTTGGGCAACATCAGCGAAAACGGCATCAACCATACCAATTAACATACGGTATTTTTGAGGGTGACGAGCATCATCAATAATTGGAATAACATTTGGTCTCTTTTTAGCCATACCAATTAATTCTCTACCTGGTCTATGAGAGAATTCAACGGCATAAACTAAACCTTCTGGACCAACAACATCAGCAACGTGAGAAACAGAAGTACCAGAAGCAGCACCCAAATATAAGACTTTTTTACCTGGAGCGATACCTAATTCATCAATACCACCCATAATACCAGCAGCCAATTTAGATCTGAAAGGATTCCAAACACGGTATTCGATTTTAGTTGGAGCAGCACCTTCTTCTTGAGCTGGTTCTTCAACAGAAATTCTCTTTTCACCATAAACGGATTCACCTGGGGCAGTGTTTCTGGTAACTAATAAATCTTCTTTACCTCTGGCAATGAAGACACCAGCATGTCTATGAGGTTCAATGACAACTTTAGCACCACCTCTGGCACCACCTCTAGCACCACCACGGCCACCTCTAGCACCTCCTCTAGCACCTCCTCTAGCACCACCTCTGGCACCACCTCTAGCACCACCTCTGGCACCACCACGGCCACCACCAAAACCACCACGGCCACCACCTCTGGCACCACCGCGGCCACCGAAACCACCACGGCCACCACCACGGCCACCTCTATCAGAACCTCTACCTCTTGGAGCACCGAAAGCCATTATTGTCTTAGTATTAACTTTTTAAATTTATTAATTGAAATTAGCTATAAAAAATAAGACTCTAGCTACTTATTCTTTATACTTCTTTAAGTTAATAATGATTAATATCTAAAAAAGAAAATAGTTGTGAAAAAACAAAAAACAAAATTTAAAAAATTAAAGGTCTTCTCTGCCTGCGATGGAGTTTTTTCATTTTTTTTCAAATTTTTTCCTTCTGCGAAAACCGGGTAATCCTTGCTTACATAAGAAAATGGCCTATTCTGTATGCGTTGAAAACCATTTTTGACGCACAATCGCTTAAATCTCTTCCTGGTGTATGGGTGTTTGGCTTTTTGCAGTCTTTTTGCAATCAAAATTTTGTGTGGGGGGGATATATACACCAACATCAACTACCCTTTACCAACGACAACATCGAAATGAGAGCCAGTTGTTGAAAGTCAGAACGAGGATGTGATTCTGTCTAATTAATCACAGTTGAGTCTTGAAAAATGCAATATTTGAGTTGTATGTCAAACGTGCCACTAGTTCTAATGGGACCTCAATGCCTTGTTTCTAAACGGAAAGGTATAGCTTGTTTACCTGGCTTTATAAGTTGTACGACTATAGCCTTAACCACAATAGCCTATCATCCCAAGCTAAGCTTAGTAGTACACGGAATTTGGTCTCACATTGACCAAAACCAAAAAAAAAAAAAAAAAAATACAAAAATACAAAAAGAGCGTGTGGGCCTGCACACAAAATAAGAAAGCGTAGAGGAATTACTTACTAAAAAAAGACATCAAAGGGACGGGACGAAACGAAACAAGTGATACAGAGAAGTTTAAATAGACATTCATTTCCTATTAAATAAGATCAGGAAATCTTAAAAGCAGTTCAGCAACATGGCATTGGGGGTATATGGATACAGGATTTTGATTATCCTGGGAACCATATTATCGGGAGCAATGAATTCATTGTTCACCAAATATCAAGATAATCAATGTGTTAAGTATTGTGAAGATCCTAATCAAGCTAAACATTTAAATCTCAATCAGCCGGCCATTCAAACGCTTCAGATGTTTATTGGTGAGCTCTCGGTGTTTTTGGTTTATTATGCATTATATTTATCACCATATGCTAAAAGAAAGAGTGGGTATCAAGCCATAGAATCGGATGAACCAACTCGTAATACTAATGATGATATTTCATTATTTGAAAGTTTAAAATTATCGGTACCTTCAATTTGTGATTTATGTGCAACCACATTAATGAATATTGGATTGATTTATACTCCTGTATCAATTTATCAAATGACCAGAGGTGCTATAGTTTTATTTGTAGCAATTTTATCGGTTTTATTTTTGAAAAGAAGAATAACTCGTCTTGAATGGATTTCTTTGGTGATTGTAACCCTTGGTATTGCTTTAGTTGGATATTCTGGTTCTAGATCTTCTGGTGAAGAATCTTCTTCAAATGTTACTTCCCCTGAAGAATCTGCATTGGTTGTATTTGGTATTTCATTAATTATTACTGCAGTTACTTTTCAAGCATTACAATTTGTATTTGAAGAATATATTTTGGCAGAAAAATCAATTATTCCTTTAAAATTGGTTTATATTGAAGGTTTTTATGGTTTTTCAATTATGTTGGTTGTTTTAGTTCTATTAAATTTCATTGTTGGTAGTTTACAACCACCAAATAAATTCATTGATTCCCCTTTTAATTTATCAGAATCTTTACTGCAAACTTTTTCTTCAAAACAAGTACTTCTTTCCTCAATACTTATTATGATTTCTATTGCCTCCTTCAATTTTTGTGGTATTTCATTGACTCATGAATTATCTGCTACTGCAAGATCAACCATTGATACTTGTCGTACCTTAATGGTTTGGTTACTTGCTTTAGGTATGGGTTGGGAATCATTCCATTTCTTACAATTTGTCGGATTCGCAGTACTAGTCTTTGGAACCCTTTGTTTTAATGGAGTTCTCAAACCAGAAGAATGGAATTGGGTCCCAAATTCTTTGAAAACCCCTGAAGCAACCGGTGAACGTTTGATTGACGTAGTAGATGAACCAATTGAAAGAATGTAACGTTTAATAATTTAGAGTATCTTATAATAAAGTATCTATTAAAAATAAAATATTGCATTAGAATACCTTCCGTACATCTTGTCTTTATATATTTTAGTATGTAGTGCGTATACCGAATATCAGTTCGCCACTCTAAAGGAAAATCACTTTTTATAAAAAAAGAGTTAGTTGAAGATAACAAGATAGCGTTGTTATATTCATACTCTACACATCTTAATAATCAATATAATCACAATGGTATGTGAGACTATAATTAATGACTTTTCGCTTTACCCACTTGTCAAAAGGCAGTACTTGAATCGAAGGTTGTTTTTTTTTTTTTTTTTCAATGAAGATTGTAAACTTATTTACTAACGATTATATGAAATAGTCTTTAAGAATTGTTCCAGAAAATGGTCATCAATCATCAATAAATAGTACTAAATATGGTACTGCAGCAGAGCATGCACCAGCATTACAAGATATTTTAAGAACCCAAGAAGGTCCATTAAATATGGCCTCCAAAATTAATAATCGTCATCCATTAGAATCAAGAATCAATAATTGGGAATCAACTCAACAACAAACTCAATTAGAAACTTATAGAAGAATCTTTGGTGCTGGTGAACCAATTAAGAGAACCATGGATTTACAAATTGTTGATGCCACCGATTTCAAACCTTCGGTTTTGGGAGGTTCTGCTAACATTCATAAAGATATATTATTAAATAAAGATGCTAGTGTGGATTGGGATGATATATATCAAGGTGGTATTGAATCTGGTAATAACGTAAAAGATTTCCATACTGAAATGGAAAAGAACATGGGAATCTAGATGTTCTTCCCAACTTAACCAATTCAAGAACAGAAATCTCACAAGTTAGAATTGTATTTATAGTATAATGCACGTCAATGTTGAACCTCATGACTCCAAAGTCTTTTCAAATTAACCATTGTAAACTTTTTAGTAACTTAATCATTCAAATCTTTCATTTTGCAACGAAAGATTGCAAATTGAAGAAAAATATAAGAAAATCACTTTATTTTCAATCGATATTATTCATTAACTTAACAGATTGGTTACCATTCTCTCCTAATCTTTCTCAACCCTTACAAATCATCTCTTATCTTATTAAGACCCATGAATAGCTAATTATCATATCCTAACTGCATTTTGTGTATTGGTGTGTACCAACCTCGTCGTTCTCATTGAAGAGGAAAATTTTTTTTTTTTTTTTTTTTAGTGAGAGATCGTGAAAATTTGTTCAGAATGGAAAGCCAGATACAAAATTCCATCAACCTTTTTAAATTTTCAGAAGTGAAAAATCTTTATTTTAAATCTCGTATTTATAACATTCACTAAAGAATCATCGATTATTGTCCAATAGTCATTTGCATTGACCTGAACTCTATTTCAAATCGTCTTTTAATTGTTACTTATAGCATATATTGAATCATCAGGGTTTCTATTCCGATTAGACATATTTGAAGACTTGTAAAGAATCATTACTTCATAAAATACAACCAATTATAAAATAGCCAAAACAACAAAAACTCATAAAAAAAATAATCATTTCGTCAACTTAAAAATGTCTCAAGCTTCATGGTATGTATTGTAACTTCAAGTAAATGGGTTAAATCGAATATCTACTAACTATTTAACAGGACTCGTAAATCACAACTTTCTGATACTTCAAATACCTTGGATAATCCCGAAGTTTCATTACAAGAACTGCCATCCACCAACCATTACAACCCTTCTGGGGTTATAATTCCTCCTAATAAAGGTAGTAAACATTATTCGATGGATGAAGTTTTCAAAGTTTGGTATGATAATAAAGAACGTATTTTAAATACTATTTCTTCAAACGCAGTCTCAGAATCAGAAAACTATAAAGTTTCTGAACCAAATCAAATCTATCACTTAGATCTACAAAACGTGAATTCTGAAACAAATGAAATTGTAAAAGATGCTCCCATTGCCTCCTCAGAATTAGATACGCAAGATTTGAATGATTTAAATGAATCCATTGCCAATTTGTCTACTGTTGATCCAGTGAATAAGAATAGCATCGAAGTTGAGAATGAATCAATCAGGTCCTCTCAAGGTCCACCTCCAGGGATATTTCCGAAGTCAAATCCTCCAATTTCAAGTAATCCGATCGCTGAAACTCCACTTGTGCATCCAACTCAAATTGAATGGTACTATTTAGACCCTAGTGGGAATGAACAAGGTCCTTTCAATGGGAACATGATGCAGGAATGGTTGACTGACGGATATTTAAACCTTGACTTAATGATTAGAAGAAAGGAGGAAAATCAATTCCAAACTTTGAAACAATTATGTGATAATCTTGAAAATTATATTCAACCTTTCCAAATCCCACTTCCAGACTTAAATTTTCCAAAAGCGAATGAGCATATTGCTATTGTCAATCAGAATCCAAATAATCCTCAGCCGCAAACCCAATCTACTCAGCAATTTGACCAATTTCAAGCTGGGCAGGATTCAAGAGGCCTTCATCAAGCTCCCCCTTCCCAGCCTCAGTCTTCATTACCATTTGGAAATCAACAACCTTCTCAATTTCATCAATTTTTATCTCATGGTCCTGGTGGCCTCGGTGCTGCTAATATGAGATTAAATACAACAATGGGGTCACAATCAAACTTGTTCGGTAACGATTTTATGTCGCCTCAAGATCCCTTCGTGAACACCCCATTAACTCCACTGACAAACCCTGCCTTTACAAATAATCAGTTTGGTATTGACCCAGTTAATCCAAGTGGTTTGGGTAGTTTCAGTCAACCTTTGTCAAGTGGATTGCATATGCCATCTTTGTTACAACAACAAATTCAAAATCAGCAACAGCCAGTTCTATCTAGGACTAACAGTGGTTGGGGTATTGATCCTTCGAATGGATTTATGGGTAGTACTCCAACAACTCCGGTCAATGTTGCTCAGCCTTTGTCTTCACAATTGACTCAACCGACACCATTATCCCCATGGATTTCAGCTGCTCAGTCCCAATCTCGAGTCAGCTCTCCATTTGTTCCTTCGTCCAATTTATCAAGTAATGATAAGGTAGAAACGAATAATACGTCGGTAAATTATTCAAACAATAGTCAGCAAAACGTTGATGATCATGTTTTAAACCAAATTCACAACTCAGTTACTGATATTTTGAGTGATGGTGATGATGATAAATCCAATCAAGCACCAGTTGATATCAAACAAAGTACTCAGCAAATCCCCGAATCTGTTTTGAAAACCCAATCAGTCTCAGATTCTGTTTCCAATCCTCCATCATCCGAGCCTGTTTCTGTGCCAATTCCTGAGAAAACTTCCGAAGCGGTTTTCAAGGAACAAACACAACAACAAGAACAGCCACAACCTCAAACTCAAAACTTCAATCAATCTGTAGAAACAAAATCTCCAGAGCCAAAGGAACCACAAACACAAGCTCAAAGAACAAAGGAAACACCTTCAATTGAAAATTTGAAACCAGCCTCTCAACCCCAACAACAATTGGCACCTTGGGCAGCTACCGCTGCTAAACCCGAAGCTCAATCGAAACCAACTTTGACTTTAAAAGAAATCCAAAGATTAGAAGCTGAAAAGTTGGAAAAACAGAAACAAGAATTAAAAAATGAAAAGGCTGCTGCTGTCGCTGCCGCTGCTAAACAATGGGCTGAAGAAGAAAAGCAACAAATGTCTGAAAAACCTGGTTTACCTAAAACCTCTAGTTGGGCAACCAATTCAAAACCAATTGTTGCCAAAAAGACTTTAGCTGAAATTCAAAAAGAAGAAGCTGAAGCGGCTGCAAAAGCAAAGGCCAACGCCGCCGCTGCTGTTGCATTCAATAGCTCATCAATTAATAGCGCAAGTAGTAAACCATCTTTCGCAAACGCTGCTGCTAATTCAGTTTCAAAAGACGATGGAGCCTGGACAACTGTTACATCTAAAAAGCAACCAGTTAGTGCTAAGAAACCAACAACTCCTGTTATTACCAATAGTTCAATCAAATCCTCACCCCAGTTATTGAGGTCCGTATCAGCAGCTAGACCTATCAGCTCTACCAATAATGTTGATTCCAATGGAATCAGGGAAGAGTTTTTGATTTGGGCAAGATCAAACATGACTAATTTATATCCAACTGTTTCTAAGGATGATTTGTTGGATATTTTCATTACATTGCCAACCAATCAAGATTCCTCGCAATTAATTGCTGAAACTATTTATAGTTCAAGTGCTATAATGGACGGTAGAAGATTTAGTCAAGAATTTTTGAAGAGAAAAGCAAAAGTTGATCAAACCATTGGCCCAAGTCAAGACATTGATTGGTCAAGCGCAATTGTCTCAAGTGCTGATAAAGTCTCAACTGTTGATGAAAATGGTTGGAGTACCAGTGTTAAACCTAAGAAGAAAGGTAGAAAACATTAATTTTTCGTAATAGAAAATAGGAAAAGAAAAATAAAATAGGAAAAGAAAAATAAAAAGAAAAAAGCTGTTGGTTTTATCTAAGTAGTTGAATTTTGTTGTAATATATATTTATATTTATTAGAAAAGATCGTAGAAATCATGAATGTGAAAATAAGAGAATTGAAGATTTTGGGACTATGACTAGTGACTTAAAACTATGAATGATTAAAGCTATGACTAATAACTTGAAATAATAAATAATGACTGAAGAATGCATGTATAAAATTGCAGAATATGTGGATGCAAATGTGAACGAATGAGAAGACCTAAACTTTCAATGACTTAATATCATTTTCGATATTTGAGGAATAACTTTCATTTTTTTCAAGATTATCGTAATCGATATCATTTAAAATTTTCAGTATAACTGATAAATTTTCCTTTGGAATCATTAAAATACCGGATCTGGCCATTGATAAATAATTCATTTCAAATTGTAAGTTTTGAGGGAAATCATTAATTATCTTACTTGCTAATCCAGCGACTATACCGGTAGAATCTAAAGGTAACTTAGTTAAATCGATAGAAATTGGAATAATAATATCTTGAATTGAACCAATTAAATTTTTTGAAGTAAAACCCAAAGAATTACGAACTTTTTTAGATTTTGGTAAAACCAAAGAAATTTTGTTGATTGAGGTTCTAGTGATAATAAAGTAATCGGGAACTGAATTGGTAGATAGAATTTTAATTGTTTTATTGATTGTATTAATTGCTTCACCAGATCTTGCACCTGTTAATAATAGATTAATTTTTGAATTAATGATTGGTTTTATATTACAGTCCTGAAATGTTTTAAAAATTGAAATTTCTAAATTCTTATTAATTGGACTAATCAATTGATCACTTAGTTGAATATCGGGTATTTTTGAAATATAACTATTTGAATTTTCTGAAAATTCAAAATTTTTTTGAGTTAATATATGGATAACTTTTTCCTTATGTTTAAAAGGTGTTAAAACTATATCACAGAAATGACTTGATATGAAAAATAGAGGAATATTATTTTCACTTAGAGGTCTTGTTAGTTCCAAAATTCTTAAACTATGATTAAAACTACCATCGCTATCAATTTGTAAACTAATAAAAGATTCCTCAATAAGTTTAACGTCATCATACTGAAGTGAATCACAAATTTTCAAAGCTTTAATGAAAAATTCATTCATAATCAAGGTTGAGCAAATTATAGTACATTCAAAAGGAGTAAAACCAATGTGAAAGAATTGGCTTTCTTCTTCATCAACTTCTTGTTCATCACTTTCAGTTGAAGGACTTGAAAATGGAGAAGATTGTGAATCCTCACTTGTAACTTTACTTGAATTATCAATAGCTTTATGAAATAAGATTTCTCTGGAAGATCTTCTTTGGGTTTGAGCTAGATGGGATAATGGCAGTTGATTTTGTGGTTCATCAATGGAATCATCTAAATCATCTTCATTGACATCTTCGTCGCTTTCATCTTCACTATCACTCTCCGAGTCTTCCTCTTTATCCTGACTTGCTTCACGATGAAGTAACTGTAATATTGGGCTTAAGAACACCCAATACTTTGATCTTGGAATCGAAAGTATTGACAACCGCGTTGGGTTCAAATGTACTTGACTATTCATTTTTACCCTTCAAACATATAAAAATTATATATCCCCAAACAACTCTTAATAGAATATATATAACAAGAAGCACAACAGAAAGAAGAAGAGGATATAATAAGATCTAAATAGAAACTGAAATTATTGAAATACTTGAAAAGAAAAAAAAAATCTCCTAGTGAATTATTGATCCATTATTTTTAATGTATACGGCACTGAGTAACGGATCCCCTCAATAAGCTTTACCCGGTATGCTCTTAAAATTTTAACGTTTACAAATGTTATACACCTTTACTTGACTGTACTATCCTACTTAATTACGAGGCTTTCCTATTGGCAATATTATTTAGCTGTATCAAGAAATTTTTCACCAAAATTATCAAATTTGATTGAGTTGACTCTGTTATGAGAAAAGCTTGTTAATACTTAATCAAATCAACCTTCTATTGTTTTAGAACGTGTTGCGCATTACCGTTAGTAACCGAAAAAAAAAAAAATTAAAACCTTAAACATTCTCTGTGATAACTAGAGGCTAAAACAGTCAAGTATAACCATCACTAAATAATAACTGAATAGTAGTACCTTAGTTGAACTGATTTGTACATTGATAATTAGGCTATGAATACTTTTTTCTATATTATACAATGAGTCATCCTATACTTTATACAATGAGTCATCCCACTTACTTTTAAAATAATTAAGTGGATGAGGAGGAGGGGTACGGACATGTACGGAGAGGAGTTCGGATATTCTCGTAAACGGAAAGACAAAAAAAAGAAGACAAAAAATGTACGGATGTAAAATGAGGAAAAGTTGCAAACAATCAAGCAGCTGCTAAATTTTGACGTTCATAGAAAGTTTCCCACAATTCAATTGCTTCCTTTTGGGCTTCGATTGAACTTTCAATGAAGATTTCGACACTGTTTCTAAAGTCGTCAATTCTTTCAATTTCAAAATTTTCTAATTCTTCTTTAATAGTATCACTTATACTATTGAAGTTCTTTTCGTAGATTGTAGTTTTTTGCTTTAATTTGTCAACTTCAAAAGTTAATTGATTAATCTTGTCAATTGAAGATTTATATTTTTTATTCAATTTATCTAGTTGAGCTTGTTTTTTATTTAATTCGGATTGGAAATTGAAAAATTGTTGGTAAATTTTAGATCTAGTTTCAAAAGTAAATTTAATTGATCCAATAATTCTTAAATATTCTTCAATTGTAAATCCTAAAGTTAATTGATCTTGTAAATTTATACGATCTAAATTTTCCTTTAATTTTAGTTGAACATCACTAAATGAATTTAATAATTCACTGGTAACTTTACTAATTTCAAAACTTGCTAATTCATCAATTGTTATGGAGATTTCATCAGTGACTCCAATCATTTCTAGTCTTTGATTACCAATTAATTCTAGACTTTTATAAAAATTCTTTAAATTATACTCCATATCTTCAATATAACTTTTCTTACTAATAAAGTATTCATCAGGTTCATTTGTCTTATTAGACATTGAAAAAAATGAACTCATGAATCCTCCACCTCCACTATTACCACCTCCAACTATTGGGGCAACAACTATATCATCATTTCCATTCTTGCTAGAATCTCCATCATTGTCTAAAAATTCATTGTTTTGCATGGATGCTCCCAGTCCACTTAATCTTTCTCTTTCCTTACTTTCATTAATAAAATCTTCGGATGTTAAAAACATTATAAAATCTTCATCATTATATAATATTTCAATGTTAGCAATTTTATTCAACATTTTTTCTAATGATAATCTTCGATTTTCAATAAAGTTTTCATTAAACCTTCCAATATATGTTTGCTTGGCTGGTGGTGGTGGTATTATTTTACCCGGATGATTGTTTTGTAATTGGTGATAAATCCATCTGAAATCTTTATATCTCCTAGTAACTAAGATTTCCTTTTTGTCAAACTTTTTCCACTTTTCATCATTCAAATCCTTAATTCGAATCTTGATAGAATAAACTATATGTGCAGTAGTGATATCTCCAACCTTCATTGGATCTCCAACCGATATATCAATTGGTGGATTGAACTTGGCTATTTCCTTCTGATTATCTAAAATTTGAGTTGATTTCTTGGTATTATCTTCGTTTTTCTTCGGTTTTGATAATTTTTTCAATCTTTCCTCTTCAGAAATCTGTGGTACATCGTATAGTGGTGCGTTAGCTTCTTGAACTAATTGATCAGCTTTGGAATTTGATCGAATTGATGACTTATCGATAGAGGTCGAATCATCATCGATTTCATTATTTCCTAATGGTCCAATTGATGGTGGGGTGGATAATTCAGGTGGTTCTATCTTGTTTTCATTAAGATGCTTTGTCACAGTATTAGAATTATATCGCCTTGCTCTTGGAACCTTGAATTTGCCATTTTTCAATTTAAAGGACCTCTTGGGGGACCCTTGTGAATCTTCAATATTTTTACTTTTATCGCTGATTTTTATCGGACTATCTTTATCATTGAAAAGTGCATCATTACCATTAACTCTTTTAGGTGAACTTATAAAAGAGGTTTCTAATTCATTATCCTCTGATCCATTGGTTAACTCTGTTAGTAAATGTTGTTTATGCTCTTTCCTTTCTTCTTTACGTAAATCATTCAATTGATCTTGCTCTGGGTCATATTCTTCCTGTTGAACTTCCGAATTAGAGTCTCCATTTTGGTCCTGTTCATCTTCTTCGCTATCATCTTCAGCTTGTTTATTACCATCATCAATTGATAATTCATTGAATTCATTATTGAAATTTGGTAAATATGACGAAGTTAAATTTGTAAATGCAGGTTTATTTGGCGGTATCACGTCATCCCAATGAGATGCGGTTAAATCATCTTGATCCATGGTTGAAGTCTTAAAATTGATTAAACAAATTCTTTATATCGTGTTATCTTGTAAGTGAACAGAACAACGAGTTTACCAACAAAAAGGGGAGGACAAAAATAAGTCAGTGGCACTGTATAGAAACAAAATCCGTACAACTCGCAAATGATCCTCTCCTCGTGAACAATATACAAAATACATTAGCTGCAAAGCATGTTAATGACTCGAATACCAATTAATAAATTACTTACGAGAAGAATATAAGCTACTAGGGTTAGGTAAAAAGGTTATGGAGATGTTTTTACGATATAGTAAATAAGAATGATATTATGAATTAATCTATGGAGCACAGTAACCACCATCAACCAAAATATCAGTACCAGTAGTATAGGTTGATGCATTTGAAGCCAAATATAAGTAAGCACCGACCAATTCTTGCGTCTCAGCTTCTCTACCTAAAGGAATTAACTGCCACCATTTTTCCTTTTGCTCATTTGGAACAAAATTACTGATTTCAGTTTTGATATAACCAGGACTAACGGTATTAACTCTGGCAAAGGGAGCCCATTCAATTGCCAAAGATTTAGATAAATGAATGCAAGCAGCTTTGGCTGCATTGTAAGGAGCCTGTAATTGGGGAACGTTAACAATATGACCAGACATTGAAGCAGTAATAACTAATGAGCCTTTCCCATTTTTTTTGAAGATTTTCCCAACTGTGTTGGCACAATAATATACTCCACTTAAATCCAAGTCGATTATTTTTCTCCAGCTGTCCCATCCTTTTACATCAATACATTCACCTTCAGTCCAAGGAACACCTGCGTTAGCAACAAAGATATCAATGGTTCCAAAATCTTTTTCAATTTGATATATGACTCTTTCAACATCATTTGGATCAGAAATATTACATTTATAAGCTTTGGCCCTAACATTATATTCTTTTGATAAATATTCAGCCTTTTCTTCTGCAGGATGAGAATTATACCAAATTGCAACATCTGCACCTGCTTGAGCATAAGCTTCAGCAACGGCGAATCCAATACCACTTGAAGAACCAGTGACTGAAGCAACTTTACCCTTTAATGAAAATAGGTCTAGGATATGATTTTTTTTTGGAGGACCTGGTCTTGGTAATGAACCAACTTTTGGATTAATAACTGATTGTAATTCAGACATGATATAAGGAGTGACGAAGTATTGAGAAAATCAAAGACTAATCAATGGCAATTTTGCTTATTTATATAAACTTCCAAACAATATTTCTTGAACATTGTTTCAATTAATTAGTGGAAGAAATCATTGCAAAAAAGCTGCAGGAAGGAAAGTGCTGCCAGGTAAAGGAATGGGTCCGAAACGCGGAGAGGAAGTGGGGGTCGAAAGGAATCAAAAGTTAGGCGCAAAAGATTTTCGTGGGGGACAACGAGCGACACGAACGACTTCAAATGGACGGACAGACTACCGGATGGAGTTAATGGGAGACCTATTGGATACAAGTCGATCATTGACGTAATAGGTATATCTGTGATATATGATAATGCAACATGGAACAAAGAAGTATTGTTATATCATCTACGAGATTAAAAATAGTATAAGGAACCGGATGCATTAACTAAATAAATCTAAAATATATGTATATATATAGACAAGAACTAAAAGGAATTTTATGTTTTTTTTTTATCATAGTCTATCTCAAAGATTATGGAGCACAGTAACCACCATCAACCAAAAGATCGGTACCGGTAGTATAAGAGGAAGCGTCAGAGGCAAAGTATAAGTAAGCACCGACTAATTCTTTTGAATCACCTTCTCTACCTAAAGGAATTAATTGGTACCATTTATTCTTTTGTTCTTCAGGAACAAAATCAGATAATTCAGTAGCAATATAACCAGGACTGACAGTGTTAACTCTTGCAAATGGAGCCCATTCAACAGCCAATGATTTAGATAAATGGATACAAGCAGCTTTAGCAGCATTATAAGGAGCTTGTAATTGAGGAACGTTAACAATATGACCAGACATTGAAGCAGTAATAATGAAAGAACCAGTACCCTTTTTCTTAAAGATTTGACCAACTGGTTTAGCACAATAATAAACACCGTTTAAATCACAGTCAATAACTTTTTTCCAACTATCCCAACCTTCGACATCAATACATTCACCTTCAGTCCAAGGAACACCTGCATTAGCAACAAAGATATCAATAGTACCAAAATCTTTTTCAATTTGATATATGACTCTTTCAACATCATATGGATCAGAAACATTACATTTATAAGCTCTGGCTTTAACATTATATTCTTTTGATAAATATTCAGCCTTTTCTTCTGCAGGATGAGAATTATACCAAATTGCAACATCTGCACCTGCTTGAGCATAAGCTTCAGCAACGGCGAATCCAATACCACTTGAAGAACCAGTAACTGAAGCAACTTTACCCTTTAATGAAAAAAGATCATTGATATTGGTTTTAGTCTTTGGGGTTGGTCTTGGTAAAGGACCAACTTTTGGATTGATAATTGATTGAACTTCTGGCATTATGATTGTTTGATGCAAATAGTATATTTAAACAGAGAAATAAAAACTTTTAATAAAGTAACAAGTAAAGTAAGAATGAAATCTGTTATTATTCAAAAGAGAAAAAAAAATAAGAGATGAAACTAAGATTGAAATTTTGGAAATCTGCTTTACTTTATATATAATTTTTTAGGCTGTAAAAATTTGGGAGTGGCTAATTCAAAGGAAAACAAATGTCTTACAATTATTCCGTGCGCATGAAATAATCAATTTCTCTCAATATATTAACCTTGCTATACAATTCAAGGACTCCCGAGAGAATCTGTATTATGATGATATCCATTACGCTAGTTACAGAAATTACATTTTGTATCTCATTTTATTGATTTATTACCTGGTACATATAAGTTTATTTCGTAGCAAAATAGTTATTCATTTTTGGCAGTTCTTGTTGTTGTAGTTAGTTAGCAATACTCATACAATAAGTTTGCTATTTAACATGTAATATCCCCTATATAAATTTTATTTTTTGTATGACGTAGAGGCCGCAGAGAAAAAAAGACACAGATAAAGACACGACCCATCTGCCGGCGTATTATTTTTATTTTTAAAACAATCTGAGACCTTTGTTCCTTGCTAGAAGATTCGATAATTGAATATACTGGAACAGAAGGTATTACAAAAGTATAACAAGGGATCTAATAAAGGCTTACGGAAAAATTATTGAATATTTCAATTTTATAACCTAGGAATAAATAAGAAGTTGCACAATGTTTGTGTACTTGAACAATCGAGATAGTGAACAGAATGGGTGTACATACAAAAAATAAAAAAGAATAGTAAATAGTTCAAGCTAAGTATTAAAAGCTTATTAGAAGTAGAGTAAATTGAATAGGTTTAATGATTATTATAATATGATAAAATATAATAGAATAAAATAAAGATAAATAAATAAGTCAACGATATATATCAAGTTTGGTGGGTTCAGACATTTTTTTGCAAGTAACCCTCTTTCAATTTTTTTTACAATTATTTTTTTCAAACTGATTATATGCAAATTTTAGATACCTGCAAAGACAGATTAATAAACACGTTTAGCAGGAGGAACTGGTTTACAATCACTTTCATCTAAGGTAGTAGCAATGACATCTCTGTAGGCTAATTTAACTGGTGCACCAAAAGCATCTTGGTAAGATAAGGTGTGTTTTCTCCAATTAACATCATCTCTTTCTTGATAATCATCTCTTGCGTGAGCACCTCTTGATTCTTTTCTAGCAGCAGCTGAAGCAGCAGTTTGAGTAGCACAAGTAAGTAAATTTTGTAATTCTAAAGTTTCAACCAAATCAGAATTCCAAATCATTGATCTATCAGTAGTTTTAACATGTTTGAAAGATTCATCAACCTTATTAATATTTTCAACACATTCATCCAAAGTATCTTGTAATCTAAAGACTGCACAACCTTTTTGCATAGTTCTTTGCATATCATTTCTAATATCAGCAGTTGATTTAGTACCATCAGCAAGTCTTAATTTATGTAAGTTTTCAATTGATTCATAACCAATATCTTTTGGAGCAGGTGGTAATGGAGTACCAGGAGTTAAAGAATCTCTAATGGTATGACTAACAGCTCTACCAAAAACAACCAAATCTAATAATGAATTAGCACCTAATCTATTAGCACCATGAACTGAAGCACAAGCAGCTTCACCACAAGCCAATAAACCTGGAACAACTTCATCTTCACCCTTTTCATTTTGTTTAACAACTTCACCATTCCATTTGGTTGGAATACCACCCATATTATAATGAACAGTTGGTAAAATTGGAATTGGTTCTTTAGTAACATCAACCCCAGCAAAAATATGAGCAGTTTCAGAAATACCTGGTAATCTTTCTTTCAAGACTGAAGCAGGAATATGACTTAATTGTAAATACATATGATCTTTTAATGGACCAACACCTCTACCTTCATTAATTTCCATGGTAATAGCACGACTGACGACATCTCTTGAAGCCAAATCCTTAGCACTTGGAGCGTAACGTTCCATAAAACGTTCACCTTCAGAATTAACTAAGAAACCACCTTCACCTCTAGCACCTTCAGTAATTAAACAACCAGAACCATAAATACCAGAAGGATGGAATTGAACGAATTCCAAATCTTCCAAAGGTAAACCAGCACGACTAACCATTGCATAACCATCACCAGTACAAGTATGAGCAGAAGTACAGGAGAAATAAGCACGACCATAACCACCAGTTGCAATAACTGTTTTATGGGATCTAAATCTATGTAAAGTACCATCTTCTTCATTATAAGCAATAACACCAACACAAGCACCATCTTGCATTAATAAATCCATTGCAAAAAATTCAATGAAAAAATGAGTATCATGTCTTAAAGATTGACCATATAAAGAATGTAATAAAGCATGACCAGTTCTATCAGCAACGGCACAAGTTCTATAAGCTTGACCACCTTTACCAAATTCTTTTGATTGACCACCGAAAGCTCTTTGATAAATACGACCTTCTTCATTTCTTGAAAATGGAACCCCATAATTTTCTAATTCATAAATTGAAGCTGGAGCTTCTTTTGTCATATAATGAATAGCATCTTGATCACCTAACCAATCTGAACCTTTAACGGTATCATACATATGCCAATGCCAATCATCTTTATGCATATTACCCAAAGCAGCATTAATACCACCTTGAGCAGCAACAGTATGAGATCTAGTTGGGAATAATTTTGAAATACAAGCAGTTTTATAACCAGCTTCTGCTAAACCAAAAGCAGCTCTTAAACCGGCACCACCGGCACCAACAACAACACAATCATATTCATGATCAATGACATGATATTTTTGACTCATATATTTGGCAGCATTAAAAGTTTCCCCTTTAACATCATCACCAATAACTTGTTTAACAACTGCTGAAGTTGAAAATTTTGCATTTGAACAACGAGCTATCGATGTTAAATTTCTCAATTTAGTGGATAGCATGATGGTAAAATCAACAAATCAAAAGTTATTTCAGTAACAAGAGTAATCTATCAATTGAAAACAAAGTCAAATTAAAAAAAAAAAATGTATATATATATAAATATAAATTTGATGAAATAGGTGAGTGGGGGGTGAGTGGTGTACCAACAAATGAACGATGGAATAAAACAAATTATATCCAAAGAGAAAAAAGCACACGAAAAAAAAAAAAAAAAAAAAAAAAAAAAAGATCCCCGGTAAAAATGAGAGAAATTGCAGAGTAGTTTCGCAATCAACGGAACTTCTATTGCACCAATGGCTAATTACTTATAGTGAAATATAGAAACGAAGGAGGTTTAACTACGTTGACTTTTTCCTACATTCGTAAAAGTGAAAAATAAAACCAACCTATTTGATCTAAATCAAGTTAAAAAAAAATTTACCCAGTTAGAATACCCGTAGATTTACGGGAATCGTGCGAAGAGTTCCGTACCGCTGGATCCATAAAAATGGTTTTTACCCCATACAAATTGAAGAATTGGTTAGTAATGAAGAAATTAGCACGATTTCATTTGTTGAAAATGATTTTCTAGTGCCAGAAAGAGGTCGTGTGTGTTTACCTTTCTTGCTTTTGAGACCCAGTTCGCTTCCGAGGATGGATAAGCGATGCACCCGTACCACCCCGAGCGATTGGTAGTGTACACACCATGAGATTACAGTCAGATAAAAATAGTACTGCAACTACGTTGATATGAATTGATTATAAGTTTATTGTGGGTCTATAAAGCTCTATAAAAGGAATGCTGATTCCACAAGAAACGACAAACAGTTATGATAAAAAAAAAAAAAAAAAAAAAAAAAAAAAAAAAAAAAAAAAAAAAAAAAAAAAAAAAAAAAAAAAAAAAAAAAAAAAAATAGTAAAAATGGTAAAATGAAGGTGAAAAAAATTTAACTAAGACATCAGATTTAAATGTAAACCTATTGAAAGATTATTGACTTTGATAAAGAAAAGAACTTAAACGGCACAGTAACCACCATCGACTCTTAAATCTGCACCAGTAACGAAAGTTGCGGCATCAGAAGCTAAGTACAAGTAAGCACCACATAATTCTCTTGGTAAACCTTGACGACCTTTTGGAGTAACTGAATACCATTTATTCTTTTGATCATCTGGAATAAAATCAGATAATTCAGTTGCAATATAACCAGGACTAACGGTATTGACTCTAGCAAAAGGAGCCCATTCAACAGCCAAGGATTTACCCAAATGTAAAACACCAGCTTTAGCAGCATTATAAGCAGCTTGTAATTGAGGAACATTAACAATATGAGCAGACATTGAAGCAGTCATAACTAATGAACCTTTACCTTGATCTCTAAAAATACGACCGATATTTTTAGCACAATAATAAACCCCATTTAAATCAACGTTAACAACATTATGCCACAGATCATCAGTTTCTTGATCAATTAATGGACCATCAGTCCATGCAATACCAGCATTAGCAACAAAAATATCAATTTCACCAAAATTTTGATGAATTTCACCAATTACTTTAGCAACTTCATCTGATTTACGAACATCACAATGATTATAAGTAATATTGGTTTTTGGAAATTGAGCTTGTAATTTTTCAATATTTAATACATTGGCTGCATAATCAATGATTGCTAAATTTTTCAAACCAGCTTGACAGTATGCTTCACTAATAACGTAACCAATACCACGAGCACCACCAGTGATAATAGCTGATTTACCAGTTAATAAAAATAAATCCAAGATATTTGGAGATAAGTTTGGAAATTGGGCTGGTAATGGACCAATATCTTTGTTGCAGTAAGAAGTTGCAGCTGGAGTAAGTTCGTCGACAGTCATTTTTAAATATTTAATAAAGTTAAAAGATTTAATATATTCTTTTTTTAATATTGCAAAAGGTTATTTATCCTTTAGAAGGTGGAGGATCTAGTGGAGTATTTATACATTTTTCTTTTCAGATGAAAAGGAGAACTGATAAAGAAAAGAAAAAATTACGTTATATTTTCTTTTTTGGTTACTATTAAAATAATGTTCTATTTGCAATCATCACAAAGAAAGACCAAAAAGAAACGTGCCATATACAGTACATTGCTTTTCTTTTTGTAAAATTTATCCGATTAGTCCAGTTACTTTTTTCTTTTCAGGAAACTGAAAAGAAAAAGAAACGATTCCAAAAAAATAAGCTAAGGATGATTTCATAATGCTTATTGTACTACAACCTATAAGATCATCTATTTTTCAGTTATAAAAGAACAAAAAAGAAAAAGAAAAAGAACAAATAAAATGCCTTTCCATATTGAAGATGACGTCTTTAACAAGTTGATTCATTAGACAATCTCTGTTGTTTTTCTTGCAATTAAAGAAGGATTGAAGAACAAAAAAGAATTGTACAAAATGCGACTTTTCACCATTACCGTTTCTAATACTAGCCAATCTCTCCGATAATTGAAGTGTATAATTCTGCCGTATCCTACTAAGATGAAATCACTCCAGAACTTTTCGATACAAAAAGATTGTGGAGTAAAATCGTGGGGGAACTTTAAGGGTAGTTGAATGAATCGATTTTGTAATTGAATACAAATTCTCCGAATTTTAGTCCTTCCCAGTGAGGCGGATTTAACAATTGAAAGATTTGGCATTTTGAAAATATGCCCATTTAATGGGCATATTACGTTTGCATATAACCTGTTGATACTTGTTACCCTTATGAGAATTATTTTAACCTATCTCTAATTCATTACGCGTATGAAGTTTGATTAAGGATCGATCCCTATTTCATTTCATTGTTGGATTATCTTTATGTCGTAATGAATTGGGGTTACAAAAAAAAAAAAAGAAAAGACAGAAAAAAAAAGAAATGGGGCGAGCTGGGAATTGAACCCAGGGCCTCTCGCATGCTTAGTAGTTTTCCGTTCAGTGTACTGAACAGTCGCCCAAAGCGAGAATCATACCACTAGACCACACGCCCAATTTATTGAAAAAAAAATATGGTGGATTGACTCACTGGATCATTTTACACTAAAATTTTGCTCTAGAGCCCGGCGGAAAAAGTCCTTTAATATGCTATATTCAACCTTTAATTTAACTAAAACTGCCTTATATATACGTATAAATCTCCTGAAAGTAATTCCTGGCTTTTTCGTAGCTCTTTTGGAAGGAAAATAAATATTTTTTTTAATCCATTTAGTTACCTAAATTTGAATCCTATATCTCAGCTCTAATAACCTTGAATGATTATATATAGATCTTAATGACTCTTTTTGGTTTTCTCTGTATACCTTATAAGAAAGGTAACTAAAAAGCTTCAGGTATTCGCTCATCAAAAAAAATTATTGCTAACAAAAATATCACTAAACATATCCCGGGTCTCTTAACTGAGTAAACGACGACTCTAGAAAAACTCCTTCAAATTTCAGCTAGCTGATTATATATAACCAGACTGTAATGATTCAAACTCTGGCCTCATCGACAAATTGCTGACTATTGTTTCCAAAAAACAAGTTACAAGCATCAAACTCAATCATTCCAAAATACGGAACAAGAGTTAGCTCTTAAATAACATACTTCTAAAACTATCTCCTCTTGAAACAATTGGAAAAGTGTTATGGAAATATGTCCAAAAGTTTTCTTTCAAAAGAAAAAACATCACTTCCGTAATTTCAAATTTGGCTCTGAACTCTGGATTGTCTCTTAACTTCAATGCGTTTCTCAACAGCAGTGTCTAGTATTTGCATGTTTTAATAATCAACTATTAAATGTATTGTTTGTTGAAAAAAAAAAGATATATTTCAATAATTGAACAAGCACCCTTTCATTACGATTTTTCTTCTTTCGGCTGCAAAACTTTAAAAAACTTGCGTATTATGAGCATAATTTTCATTTTATACTGTTTAAAAACTTACTTTTCAAAAAATGATTTCGTAGATAATTGTCCAATCGAGCAAAATCTTTTTATGGACCATCAGCTGCTACGTTAACTAAAGAAGTATGATCAGACACTTCTGTTAATCTACAGCAGGTTCAATAATGTTTTAAACAATAAATCAAAAAAATATGCGAAAAGAGTAGAAAACTTTCAATCGCAAAACATTCGCAACATCGGTGCTTGGCCTTTATTTTAAGACATAGGTTTCGAAGGTATATATTTATTAGCTGCTAGTAATAATTTTTCCTTTTATAATAAATTACGAACTGGGAATACTTTAGGCTTCCTTGATTATCATTAAGTTGTCCCTAATCCATTATATAGATTTGGACTAAACTACATTTAATGCTACAACAAACATATTTGATAATCATATATTAAACTAAAACTAAAGAAGAAAAGCTGATATATTTCAAAAATATATTCAAACAAAGTCGAAGAGAAAGAAAAGGGTTTTTTGAAAAGAAAAAAAAAAAAAAAAAAAAAAAAAAAAAAAAAAAAAAAAAAAAAAAAAAAAAAAAAAAAAAAAAAAAAAAAAAAAAAAAAAAAAA
>JAJMKE010000013.1:0-12678 GCA_030569195.1 Hyphopichia khmerensis | reverse complement strand
TTGATTCTTGTTTAGAACCTTGGTTAGTTTGAGTGTTAGTTTGAGAAGCAGCCATTTTAATTGTTTTTGTTATGTTGATAATAATTATAAAAACTAATTGTCAATTGGTGAAGAGATTCCCTTCTTTATATACTTCTATTTATCCAATACGTCTGGTGTTGATATGCGGCCCTCCGAGCTACCTGTGCACACATCAGGCTCTTTTCGCAGCTTTTTTCGTCAATGATTTTACTCCTAGTCGCAGAATTCGTTTCCTAAAAAGGACGCGACAATTAAGCATCATATTTAACAAGGAGTGTGCAGCATACACATTCAATTCCCAAGAGTGGACTCTCAGAATTGTAAATTCCAAATTGGGGTATCTCCAAGTTAACTCAAAACACTAATATAAAGGCCCCAATAGTTTTAATCTCCTTTTAGGGTGCTACAGTCCTCATATGGGAAGTATTTTTTATTTTGAATGCTTTTTATCGTGTATATTTTCTTATTCTTTTTGCACTTTCTTATCGATTGATCTAGTTAAATGCAATTTTTCAACTATTTGAGAAAGTGATAAGCTTGATAGAGTAATGTATTTGTCAGCTAATTTAAACACACTCATAAAATGTTTTGATTAATTGCCGATAAAGTACTTTTCAATGTGTCTGGCTAAAAAATAATTCAGGAACGAGCTGCAAGAACATTTTTGCAATTTTAACAATTTTTTTACAAATTTCTTGAAATAAGAGATGATTAGATTTTCAATGGTAGTCAATTTCCTTACCGTTTCTAGGTAACATTGACTTGGGTATTTCCTTTTACACAACCGCAATCCAGAGAGCATGACAAATAGTTATATTATAACTAAAAATTCAATTTGATGGCAACTCGTTCTCTTTTTTTTTTTTCTCCTTGCAGCTGTCAATTAGTCAAGTCAAGATCTAAAATTTGGCATTTCACGAAGTTTTAGCCGATGATTGAGATCTGATGGCGGCCCTTAAGTTTACAAGGAAAGGAAATAGGAAATGCAACAGACAAAGAAAAAAGAAAAAAAAAAGTACACACGGAATATCCTGAGCCACACTTTATCTTTATCTGAGTCTTCCTCATTTAATTAAGTTTGACGTTATCAATGATTAAGCAAAAAAATGGGATTCTATTTTACACTTTAGGGCTAGCTATACATTTTGTTCTTTAGTAAAGAACATTGATAATGTTGTTGAAATCTTCTTCGAATGATAGAAAATCAGATGTTTTCATCCAAGAGACTCATCAACCTGCAGATGACGCACATCAAGATGATTCACGTAGGTTGGTTAGATTAAAAGATGCCGATGTCACCTTATCGTTCATGACCAATCATGACGCCAATACAAGAGAAATCACACCAGAAGAAGAAATCAAGTTAGCTCAAAAGATTAAATGGATAATCGTTCCTTTGGCTTTCATTGTTAATTTATTACTTTTCATGGACAAGGCCACTCTTAGTTACGCTTCAATTTTAGGTTTATTTGATGATACTGGACTCAGTAAATCCCAATATAATGATGCGAATTCTCTCTACTATGTTGGGTATTTGCTAGGTAATATTCCGGGCCATTTGTTGATGCAACGCCTACCAATTGGTAAACTTTTGACGGCGCAAATCTTTATATGGAGTATAATTATCTTTCTACACTGTGCTGCCTATAACCCTTCAGGTGTATACGCTTTGAGATTCTTTTTAGGAATGGTTGAGAGTTATGTGACTTCATTACTAGTAATTGTTCAGTCTTTCTTTCTAACTCCCGCTGAAAGGTCAGCAGTTCAACCAATTTTCTATGCTTCTGCATTCGCTAGTGATATACCAACTGGTTTCATAGCATTTGGTGTTCTTCATACTCATGCCTCTTTACACCCCTGGAAAATTTTCATGATTATAACTGGTGGCTTAACATTCCTAACCAGTTTGTTCCTATTTTTTTTCTTTCCCAATAATCCCACAAATGCAAAGTTTCTTTCAAATCAAGAAAAAGTTTGGACTATTAGAAGAATTCAAAAGGCTTCCAAATCATCCATTGAGCTGAATAGATTCAAAAAATATCAGATGATCGAGGCATTGAAGGATCCAATCAGCTGGTTGTTTGTATTGTTCATGTTTGCTTTAAATTTAGGAAATAATTTGAACTATCAGAAGAACCTTCTCTATAGTGGTATTGGAGGTATGTCAAGAATAAAGACAACGTACATTACTGTAATTCAAGCATGTTTTTCCATTACTTGCAGTATTTCTGCTACTATTTTAATGTCTAAGGTTAGAAACATTAGAGCTTATGTAGCAGCTGGTTGGTGTGTTCCTTCGGTAATAGGTGGGATCTTGATGATTTCCTTGTCATATGAAAATAAAATCGGTTTGGTTGGAAGTCTCATGTTGGCTGCTTCTACACATGCTATCACTTGGATTATTGGCTATTCATGGACTGTGACTTCTACATCTGGTCTGACAAAGATTTATACCCGCTCA
The DNA here is from genome assembly GCA_030569195.1 of Hyphopichia khmerensis. Classification (NCBI taxonomy): domain Eukaryota; kingdom Fungi; phylum Ascomycota; class Pichiomycetes; order Serinales; family Debaryomycetaceae; genus Hyphopichia; species Hyphopichia khmerensis. The sequence goes on along the minus strand of JAJMKE010000013.1, from coordinate 10,196 downwards.
ATAATGGTAATGATTGCATATTCTGTATCTAATATTATTGCCCCTCAAATTTGGCAAGAAAAAGACAGTCCCAGATATTACACTGCTTGGATTGTCCAAATTGTAATTGCTTGGTCTTTTGCTCCTTCAGTTTTGATCGCCATTGACATTATTTTAAGGAAAAGGAATAAAGAAAGACTCAATAACACACAGGAACTTACTCTAGGATACGTTCAAATAGATGGTGGGGAAGAAGAGCCCGTAAACATTGCGGCTCTAGATTTAACGGATCTTGAAAATGAAAATTTTATTTATGAATTATAGATAATATTAGATAAATATAAAAACTTTTTATACGATAATTTCTGAATGGTGCACTTTTGTATTGAATGTTTTCTTACCAATAGCAAACCAATAGATAATAATATACAAAATAATTACCCCATAAACAGCAGATACATAATTCATGTTTCCACTTGTAACTGGCTTTTCGTAAGGGAAGGATAGAAATATAAGGCAAAATAATGTCCAACAGATTGTTAGTATATTTGCAGCAAATCCTAGCCTCCCAGCCCAAAAAGGTCCTCGTTGTATGTTTTTTCTCCCTCTAATCAAAAGAAGGACCGTTGGTATAGAATAAGAAACCAACAAAAGACAAATGGAAGCTGTAATAATAGCTTCAAATGAAGTCGTTGACCCTTGATATATACATCCTATCACTGCAACCCAGAAGCAGGAAAACAAATGTGCATTGATTGGAGTTTTGAAAGTAGGATCAACCTTGCATAATAAACCTGATAATGGCAAACCAGAATCTCTGGCGAAAGACCAGCATATTCTGGCCTGCCATGTATGGGCAGCCACATTACATAAAAGTCCCGTAATAACACATAAGGATTCAAGAAAGATAGCACCTCCAACATTTTTGGTGGCCTGGTAAAAGATCTCCAATCTCGGAAAAGCTGCCGACACAATCTTTTCAGGGTCGTCTGTGCAGAAAAATATACCGACTGAATATGCAAATGCAGTTAAGAAACCTAAAATTACTGTGCAAATGATAGCTCTTGGAACCAACCTTTTTGCCTTTCTGTAACCTAGCTCGTCAACCATATGCGCAGCAGAATCTAAACCAACATATGCCCAAATTGGACTAATTAAACCAACAATGAAGGCAATTCCGGAATTATCCCAGCCAGTAGTATTTGAAAAATCCTCGAAGACAAAGCTCGCCAGGTTGTAGTGCCCAGAGGAGCATACAAGGCAAGTGATCAATGTAGCTGTAAATGCAAGCAAAGAAAAGTATAAAGCTGAACCGGTAACGAAAGGTAAAGTCTTCCCGTAAATATTGAAAATGGCCACAAATATATTGATAATCTCGTAGATAACGAAAATATGCCAAGTCTCTATACTAAAATGAGGATGTTGCAAGCTATATAGAGCTACAACTGAGCTGGATATGGTAGACGTGACAGATGCTGCAGTAAAAATTGCCCCAAAATAACTCAAGCTACCCGTGGCGAAAGCTAAAAATCTTCTATATTTTGGGGAAGAGAGTTGCAAAGACCAATAGTATTGACCACCTGAATTACAAAACGCACTTAAGAGTTCAGCTAATGTAATGCCAACCGCCAAGTTGAAGAAGACACCAATAATTAAACCATACACAATCAATACCGCTCCCCCAGATGCTATCCCAGCTCCAAAGCTTCCAGAAACTCCCAACCACGAAGCTGTTAACCCAAAGCTTGTGGAGAACAATGACCACCAACTAAAATTTCTTTCGAAACCATAATTAGATGTTTCAGTTATGGAAGACTGAATCTCTTGAATACTCGAATTATCGTCAACCTTATGATTCGACTGAGAATCAGATTTCATGATTATTGACTTCAGACTAGAAATGCTTTTGCCCAATTCCTGTTTTGTAAAATCTATGAGTATAAATACAATTTTTGACAGACCCCAAAACAAGAATCTGGTCTTCGAAAAACTTATACGCATTGCCTATGACTCTCAGTCATCTATACTAACACAAAATTGTTTTAGACTCAACAAAAAATATATATGCTTACACAAACTATATAATGAATCAAACTCTCTCAATAGGGGGTATCAAGTCCGTCAATTCCTCAAGAGAAACATTATCCTGATGAGGTACCTGGGCAATGATGGGAACTTCTGGTGCAAAATGTTGGATGATATCAGAGTTTCCACTATTGATTTTACCATTCAAGATTATTCCTGCTATTTTAATTCCCCTTGATTTCATATGCTCAATGCTCAACAAAGTATGATTAAGGGTACCCAATCCACTTCTAGCTACCAAAATTGTTGGAATATTCAAGTGCTCAATTAAATGCGAAGTAATTTCTTTTTCATTAATTGGGACATATAGTCCGCCAGCACCTTCTACTATGAGCGGCCTATCACCTGATTCAAACTCGTCAGGAATGTTAATACTGGAAACATTGACAGTTTGAACCCCTTCCTCTACCGCGGCTCTCCATGGCGACAAGGGTAACTGTAGTTCAACTTGAGGCTTGCTGAAATAGCTTTCAGGCAATTCAGTCAATCGTTTAACTAAATTAGTATCACCTTCATCACAATTCAATCCCGTTTGTAACGGCTTCCAATAATTTGCTCTCCATGCTTTCACTAAAAGAGCGCTAATAAAAGTTTTGCCAACGTCGGTGTCGGTCCCCGTAACAAAGAAAGCTTTCACCATAGTATATGGAGCTTTGAAGAAAAATCGATTGAAAAGAAAGTTTATCTTCATAAAAAAGCATTAAGTCAAATTCTTGTTTGTTGAGCGAGAGTTGAAGGAGAACCTGAAAAAGCCAAACCGAGATCGAGGAGCCAGATGACTCTGAGTCACCCGCCAACGACAGAAGTTGCAACATGCGCGAACCGTTTTTTTTTTTTTTTTTTTTTCTTTTTTGTTGGTTTCTCTCACAATCCTAGACTAATAAACCTCATTTCAAGTAATTTAAAACAAAAGAACAAGAGCTGAAAGAGTTTGATTTTATTTTCTTTATTTAGCAAAGCCATCATGGACCACCAAGAGAAGGAAGATTTCGATAAAAGGCATATATGGCACCCTTATACTTCAATGTTGCAGCCATTGCCGTGCTACCAAGTGAATTCAGCCGATGGAGTTTACATTAATCTAGATACTGGTGAAAAGTTGATTGACGGTATGTCATCCTGGTGGTGTGCCATACATGGATACAACAATAAGCTTATCAACGAGGCAGTTATTGAGCAAGTTCTGAAGATGTCACATATTATGTTTGGAGGTATAACTCACGACCCGGCAATTAATCTTTGCAAGTTGTTGGTAGACATGACTCATAAAGACCTTGAATGTGTCTTCTTATGTGACAGTGGTTCGGTATCAGTTGAAGTAGCGCTTAAGCAAGCAATTCAATATTGGGAAGCTAAAGGTGAATCGAAAAAGAAAAAGTTTCTTACAATTGGGCACGGATACCACGGAGACACCTTTGGTGCAATGTCAGTGTGTGATCCAGTAAACTCAATGCATACATTATACAAAGGCTATGTGCCTGAAAATGTTTTTGCCGACTCACCCCAAATTTCCTTCAATGAAGAATGGGACGAAACTGATATTTCCAGCTTTGAAAGCCAGTTGAAAGATAACAAAGATAAACTTGCAGCCGTTATTCTCGAGCCAGTTCTTCAAGGTGCTGGTGGCATGAGGATGTACCATCCCATGTATCTTCAACGAGTGAGGGAACTTTGTGATGAATACGATATTCTTTTGATCTTGGACGAGGTTGCAACAGGTTTTGGGCGCACAGGAAAATTGTTTGCCTATGAACATGCTAACATAAGACCTGATATCTTATGTGTAGGGAAAGCAATATCGGGTGGGTATTTAACTATAGCTGCAGTGATATCTACCCGTGATGTTTCAGAAGTAATTAGCTCCGGGAAAAGTGGTTGCTTCATGCATGGCCCTACTTTTATGGGAAACCCATTAGCATGTGCTGCCAGTGTCAAAAATTTACAAATATTGCAGACTGGTAAATGGAAAGAACAGGTCACCTCAATCGAAAAGCAATTAACCCAAGAGCTTCTTCCATTAAAATATGAAAAAAACGAACGCATAAAAGATGTGAGAGTTCTTGGGGCTATTGGGGTGATAGAATTGACTCGACCTGTAGATATGGGAGGTTGTCAAAAAATGTTCGTCGATTTAGGGGTTTGGGTGAGACCATTCGGCAAATTGATATATATTATGCCCCCATATATTATTAAACACGAGGAGTTGAGAATATTAATTGAATCAATCATCAAGGTGGCTAAAGAGGGTCCTATTAAACACGATATTTATTAACAAAGTTATGCTACGTAATGCATTCAATATACGAATTCAGATATTAAAAAAAGTGAGACGAATCTTTCTATTTTGAGGACAGAGAGCCCTGGGATTCTCCATCCAAGTAATGCATTTCAATAGGTTGAGCTGGATGTTGTACCTCACCCAATTCCTGTTGATCAAGCATATTCTCGAAAAATGTAGTTCTTAACTCTTTCCATCTAGTCAGATAAGTCGATAAAGACAAAAGTATTACACTACTTAAAATTTGAAGACACCACCACAAAACAGAAGTTGGAAATTTACCTGAATAAACCCAGACGACGATTAAATTTATAATATGAATTGTAAGAGCGAAGTCCCAAACCATTTTAGATCTACCAACAACAATAGTAACGAACAAAACACATAAGAGAGCATCGAAAAGCCATAATGCAAAGAGTATCAAGCCCATAGCATTATTCAGGGTAATGAGCTCCCACAGAAATATCCAGTCAACTTTGAAGTCGTACCCATTTAGCGATGCTACCAAATAAAAAATTATTAAAGCTGTTAAATAATAAAAACATTGTAGTATTATAATCTGAAAGAAGAGCTTTGATGGGTTATTTATGTCATTATCCTGAGATCCAGCAACCAATCGCCTATATCCATTTCTGAAGAACGTCATCGTGTTATATTTGTTTAATTAACAGTTGAAAACGATGAATAATCTTTGTTTTAGGATCTGATTAAAAAAAAAATCAGGACCAAAAACCAAAAAAATCAAAAACACGGAAAAAAAGTGCAGGTTACAAACGTGCAGGTTAAAACACTGCCACTACAAAATGAACGCTACCAGAACGATTCATTCTACGTTAGAATTACATGAAAGATTTTTATTTAATATACAATGTGGTCTATTTCTTTTTACCTTTAGCCTTTACATTACGAGATTTACCTTGGAAGGCCAATCTATCAGCCTTTGTCTTTTTATAAGATCTACCAGATTCTTTTCTTACTTCATTAGCCTTTCTCTTCTTAGAATTGACTTTCTTACCGTGCTTGGTCAAATGTTGCATCACTTGGGTTTGATGCTTCTTTTTATCTTCTTCTGATTCAAACCAAGTTCTCTTCGGACGAGCTTTGATTTCTTTTTCATGCTTCATTAAGTTTGTGGCTTTGGTTAATTGCATTTCTGCCTGTAAGATTTCTTTAGCTTCTTTTTCTTCATCTAAAACTTCCTGAATGGTATCGTTTTTCTGCTCAACGATTTGATTAAGATTTTCAACTTCCTTCCAATCAACGTTACGGGAGACTGCTTTTCCTTTGACATGAGCTTTTTTATTCTTTTTGTTTTCTTCTTCGGTTTGTGCAATAGATTTAAGACTTTCTTTGACAATGGCTCTATCTTGAGTTGACTCACCAACAAAGGTAATGGACTTACCATCTCTACCAGCTCTGGCAGTTCTACCAACTCTATGCAAGTATATTTCATGAGACTTAGGCATGTCAAAATTGATAACAATCTCAATTTTTGGAATATCTAAACCTCTTGCAGCCAAATCAGTACAGATTAAGACTGGAACTGTCAAATTCTTGAAATCAGTAACACTTTGTAAACGCTGCTCTTGAGTTAAGGAACCATGTAATTCGGAAACTTTCATACCGAGCAAACCAAGAATAATTCTTAATCTGTGGGCTGTTTCTTTTCTTGCAACGAAAACAACTATACGATTTTGTTGATTTGGATCAACTGTTTTCAATAAATTAAATAACAATGCAGGTTTTAAATGTTCCCTCTTACGGATACGAACGAATTCCTGAATTAACTTTGTGGCAGCAGCTTTTGGAGGATCAATCATTATACGAACTGGTTTATCTAAGGATAATTGAATCAAGTCTTGAATTCTAGTGTTCATAGTAGCGGAAAACAATAAAGTCTGTCTTTTATGTTTTGGAATCAATGATAAGATTTCAGTTAACTCGGTTTGGAAACCTTCTTCCAACATACGATCGGCCTCATCAATAACTAAAACTTCTAGGGATTCAATAGAAAAGGAGGCAGAATTACGAATATGATCAATTAATCTACCTGGAGTAGCAATCACAATATCAGGTCTAGTTTTTAATTGTTGCTCTTGTTGTCTCAAGTTCAAACCACCTACTGCTAAACCAAAATTTAAGTTATTAACGAACCTAGCAATCTTTTTTCCAACATCACAAACTTGAATTGCCAATTCTCTAGTTGGGGTCAAAACTATAACTCTGGTGGATGCAACCTTACTGGGTTTATATAAAAGTCTTTCGATAATTGGAATCATATATGCAGCAGTTTTACCGGAACCAGTTACGGCACCGGCAACTATGTCTTTACCCAACAAAGAGATCGGGATGGATGCAGATTGAATTGGTGATGGTTTGGTATAACCTAACTGTGCTAAACCCTTCAAAACAGGACGCGATAATTGTAAAGATTGGAAATTTTGATGAGTCTGTTTTTCAATACTTTCTGTTTCTTCCTTGGTTGCATAAAACTTAGCAATTTCTTCTGGTGAATCTTCTGGCTTAACCTCCGGCTTACCATCATCTTGGTATTCCATTTCCTCACCTTCTTCTTCTTCTTCTTCTTCATTTTCCTCTTCACTATCCTCCTTATCTTCACCATCTTTGTCATCTTCAGAATCGTTATCACTTTCCTCCTTGAAGCCCATACCAAAACCATCAAGCGCTAATTCTTCATCATCTTCGCCATTATTTTCAGCTTCATTATCGTCATCACTCTCTTCTTCTTCTTCTTCGATATTATCTTGATCTTTTTCGACCTCCTTAGCATCGCGACCCGCTAAGCTAGCCAAACCCCCTTTTCTTCTTAAGATTTCATCAAGATTAACATCTTTGACTTTTTCATCGTTTTGCTTTCTATCCTCATCAATCTTGAAGTCCCATCCGTCAAATTGAGTGGTGGTATCAAAACCATCCATACTAAATTTGAAATCTGGATTTATTTCATCTGGAACGCCTTCATCTTCTTCTGATTTGGTCTCTATTTTCTTTGCTTGCTTCTTTGATTTAGGTTTTGGTTTCTCTATTTCTTCTTCATCTGATGAATCGTCTTGAATTATTGGTTCGGTTTCTGAGTCACTATCAATGGTCAATATAAAATCATCCTTTGGTATACTTGTGAGCTTTGAATTTCCCTTTGAATCCGACTTTGACTTTGCCATTTTATATCTAGGTTTCAACTTATCGGTATGTTTAATGGAAAATAAAATAGATCAAATGCACAGTTGATTTTGAAAAATTTGAAGATGAGGTTAATAAGAAGGAAAAAAAAAAAAAAAAAAAAGTATCAAGATGCGCAGAGGGCCATCTTGAACAATATGCAGGATTTGCAATTTCTGAAAGGTTATTCTACCTAGGAATACATTCGAGAAGAGAGTTTGACAAGGTGTATGCATATATATATTAAGGAATTGAATTGAAAAAGATATTACAAAAAGAATTGAAAAAGTAAATAAAGAAGAAGGAAAATAAAGTAAGAGAATTGAATCCAAGTAAAGCGAGGTATCATCTATAATGATAATTATCTGTACCTAATTCAATTAATTCTGCCAAATCATAATATTCATCGTCATCTTCGCTATCTTTATCTAAACTAATTTCATTCAATTCACCACCCATTGCTTTAGATTCTAAGCTTAATAATTGAGTATTTCTTCTTATGTCGATTAAGCAATCCAATTGTTTTTCGGTGTCTTCGCTTAGTTGGCCTTCATGAATCATACCTTTCAACATCTTAAGCCCATCTAACCAAACATATTTATTGACTTGAGTGTCTGTATAGAAACTTAATAACTTTTTATTGTTTTCACCAACTAAGACAATCTTTTCATAAGAGATAGTACCTCTAACAGTTATTAATTTGCTATTTTTTTTCTTGTCTTCTTCACCAACATGATCACCAATTTTAGAAGATTTAAATTGATGAATATCGGCCAAATTGATTGATTGAGATTCCATTTCTTCAAAAGATGGATTAATCAAAGGCTTTTCGACGAATTCCTTAAAATAAACTGATTTTCTATTTGGAGATAATAAGATAAAATAATATTTAAAATTTGATTTTTTATCTTTATTTTTCAATAAGTATTCACCATGATGTTCAGTATAAACCCATGAACCTTTTAATAATTGAATTACTCTTTGTTCACAAACAAAATCCATTACTTCACTTGCTAAGTGATGATCAAAATCGACAAATTTATTAGCCCAAAAATTTTGATGTTTTACCTTTAAATTCAAAATTTGAGTACGTCTCATATCTTCACTAGTATTATTTGCAGTAATATCCAAGATTTCTTCAATTGATTTATTTGAATTGGCTAAATCAAATTCTAAATTTATAGTATATGAGTCCAATAATCTTAAAATTCCATCAACATCATCATTTGAATCTAATTGAGCTTTAGTTTCTTGCCATAATATTAAACAATTATTCATTGTATAATAAATCATTAATTCCCAACTTAAAATTGATAAATAAATATTAGGATAATTTTCATGACTATGAAAAATTTTAATCCAAAGATCGGTAACTTTTTCAATAAATAAACATAATGGGAAAGTTCTTAAATGATCACTCATCATTAATTCTTCATGAAATTTTTTCTTAAAAGAAATATTTGGATCTTTTAAAAAAATTTCTAAATTCATTGCTAATAAGATTGTAAAATTTTCAATGATATACTTTTTTGGATTATTTGTAAAACCTGCTTTAATAAATTCATCAGTAGTTGCAGGAGTACCATATTCATTAAGGGAAGTTTCCAAATTAATATATAAATTATTTAACATCAATTGATGAGATTGAATTGATAAATCAAAAGTTGTATCATTTAAATATTCATTTAAATTATAATAAGCAATTTTTAAATTATGAATAGCATCTAATAAAGGTTGATCATCAGTTTCAATCAGATTACCAACAGTTGCAAAAAAATTAACATGTTTTAATCTAGCAGTTAAAAGTATAATACTATTATAATTAAATTTTAAAGATTTATTAATTAAATCAGTAACCAATTTAATTGAAAAAAAGATAATTTTATTATCAGTTAAATATAATTTTTGAGTTATAATATCAATAACATCCATACAATGAATTAATGAATCATAAATTGGAGTATATTTATCAATTGAATCATCTTTTGATTTAAAAATTGATCCACTAATTGTAACTGATGCAATTTTTAATATAGCTCTATAAGTTTCAATAGCTAAATTCAGACTAACAACCAGAAATAATGCTCTAAAACAAGTATAATCCAATATATTAGTAAAATCATTCGAAACTGCATCACTTCCAATAACGTATTCTAATAATTTTGCTAAAACAACAATTGAATTAACCTTTTCTTGTTTATCCTTACCTAGAATTCCATTTTTCAATGATGCTCCATAATTTAAAGCTGTTGTTGAATCTAATTTTGCTTTATTTAACGAATTATCTGATTACGTGTTAGTAAATTAAAAATCTTCAATGATATAGATTGAAAAAAAAAAAAAAAAAGCAAACCAATACTTTGTTTCATTCAATTTTTTCTTATTTTTGTTCTATAATTATCTTTACGTACTTTTAGGTGATAATTCCAGTAATTTTTCATTTATTATTCTAGATGGGTTCGACATAATTAGCCTAAAGTACTTCTAATTATTTGATACTAAGTGATTCTTCGATTAATTATATAACCAAATCAAGAATTAACAAAAGTAAATCAACGACGAGAAAGGAAAAAAACAAAATTCCATCAAAAAAAAAAAAAAAAAAAAAAAAAAAAAAAAAAAAAAAAAAAAAAAAAAAAAAAAAAAAAAAAAAAAAAAAAAAAAAAAAAAAAAA
>JAJMKE010000012.1:183913-212091 GCA_030569195.1 Hyphopichia khmerensis | reverse complement strand
TTCAAATTTGTAGCATTTTTTTTTTTTTTTGCTTTCACTTAATTTATTCAGCTCGTAGCAAGTACCTTTATGATATATACTCCCTTAGCATATTGTTTTACTCAACCTATATACTTTCAAGTTTTTAACAAAGTCAACCAATAAATGGATGAGTTTATGAAACTCATAAGCTTGAGCTTCATAGTAACATTTCGCAACTAGAACATATTGACATATATCCGAGCTACACTCAAAAGCTGATCGTGAAAAAAAACACCCACACACCAGGCATGGGAAAATACTTGTTTAATACTATATAAGAAAGGCTGTATAAATAGAATAGATTATCATTATTGTCATAAGAATAAATAGAAGTAAATCATTGCCATTTTGATTTTTGTAAATGAATATAAAATATTAAAGTTATTAATATTAATAGAATCAAACATATAAATGAAATATTTTCCATAATTTTATTAAATTTATTTCGTTGTTTAATCTTTTCTCTTTTCAATTTTGAATCAAGTTTTAATTGTTTTTTAGATTTTGGTTTCTTTAATATTTCATATTTAATACAATATTTATAATCCAAATCTCCAATATAATAAGGATGTAACATATTAAGTGCATGTTCCAGATGTCCAACATCTTCAAATGGTTCAGTTGCATCAACTCCTCCACAATCAAATAAAACCTCGGCTCCTCCTGGATGATCTTGACAAAAATTCGTTATATTATATACTTTATTATAAATTATCATCCATAAATCTTGTGGATTATCATGTTTATTAATCTCTTCCATAGAATAAACTGGTGGATCTCGTTTTGCTATGCTATTGGTTTCTTCCTCTTCTTCATCATCACTATTCTCCTCAATAATCAATTGTTCCAGTGGTATGCCCCCCAGCTTTTCTTCCGTTATCCTTACTCTTTCCTCATCTAATGTTTCTTGCTTCATCATTGGTACTTTAAGCGTTATTTGATTCCCATTAATGCTACTTGAAGGTCGATATCGTTTACCGGTTATATCTGGTAATGTTATCATCATTTGGTTCCGAATCCTTCTATATGGGTCTATCTATTATATCACAATCATTAATGTATACTCTTCGTGGATTATTAAGTGCTATCAACCTTGAATACTTGGTTTATTTCAAATCTATATCTTCTATAGTATATGTATATTGTTCCTGCTAGACTAATTGTATATGTAGTCTCTTCTTTTTGTTGAGAAGTTTTAGCACTTTGCACTGTGAAAAAAAAATAATATAAAAAAAAAAAAAAAAAAAAAAAAAAAAAAAAAAAAAAAAAAAAAAAAAAAAAAAAAAAGAACAGAAAAAATAAATAAATAATATGAAATAGCCATAAATCCTGCATACAAAAGCAACAGCTCTCCTTTCTTACAATAGATCTAGATTAGGATAGTTCGTAATTCTCAATCAGGGATTTTGAAGCTAGTAGATTACCTTACTTAAGTATATTTGTAATATATTAACTTCAAATGATTGAATAATAGTGAAAATTAAGAGTATTGTACTAGGCTTTTTCTATTTTTTCTATTTTTTCTTTTTGGATTTAACTTTCTTTTTTTTGCTTTGCTTTGCTGTTTCCCCTTTTGGCTTAAAGCCGAAACCTCAAAAAAAAAAAAAAAAAAGGAAAAACTTTCACGTGACACTTTCACGAGAATATCACGTGACTAAATTTCAAAACACCCGTACACGTTTTTTTTGAAACTTCAGATGTACGGAGGTGTGTAGCGGAAATCTGAATTGTTTACGTTGAACTTTAATCAGGAATCAGAGCAGGTAGAAAAAAAAGAGAGTGCTTGAAATTTGTATTTCGAATTCAATATTACTTACCTTTCATTAGCAATTAATTGATAAAATGAGTTATAGAACATCTCGTAATGCATTACCATCATCCAAGAAGACGCATTCTGAAAAACATAAAGCAATTTTGAAGCAACTTTTAAAAGAATCTGCCAATAAAACTTGTGTTGATTGTAAAACTGCTAATCATCCAAGGTGGGCATCATGGAATTTAGGATGTTTTATTTGTATTAGATGTTCAGGGATTCATAGAAGTATGGGGACTCATATTTCAAAAGTGAAATCAGTTGATCTAGATGCTTGGACTGATGAACAAGTTGAATCAATGGTTAAATGGGGTAATGAAAAATGTAATATTTATTGGGAATCAAAATTACCAAATAATTATATACCAGATCAACTGAAGATTGAAAATTTTATTAGAACTAAATATGATTTAAAAAAATGGGTTCTTTCTACAAATATACCAGATCCTTTATCAATTGATTTACCAAATCATAATAATATTGTAATTAATAATAATATTAATTCAAATTCTCAACCAAATATTAATCATACTTCAATTCCTGATAAAACTTCAATTAAACAATCTAATTCTCAACCAAATTCATCAATTGACTTATTAAGTGGTGGTAATACTTCATCTTCAAAACCAAAAAATCTGTTATTAGATGATGATTTTGGTTCTTTCACTTCTTCATTATCATCCCCTCCTCCTCCTCCACAATCTTCAAATTTACAACAACAACAAAAAAGGCAACAACAACTACAACAACTGCAACAACAACAATCTCAACCAATAACTCCTGCTAAAAATCAATTACCAAAGATTCCAACCCAAAATTCAAATCAAGGTAAACAATCTGCTCAATCAACTGGTGGTTCTTTCAATCTTCAAAATAATGGTCGTCAAGATTTGAAAAAATCTATTTTATCATTATATTCTTCTCCTTCATCTTCATCTTCAAGTTTTATTCAACCTCAACCTTCTTTAGTATCCCAATCATTACCTGCCTCAGTACCTGCATCAGTACCTTCCTCAACAACTCAACCAATTCCACAATCAGCTAATCAACAAAATAAGTCATCAATTAATTCATTAGCTGGTTCATTAAGTGGCTTAAATTTTAATACTACAAATACTACTAATACAAATTCCAATAATTCAACTCAATCTTCATTAAATTTAAATCAAATTAATCAACTGTCAAATTCAAAATCTTCAAGTTTACCTCCTGCTTGGAATAATGAATGGTCCGATACTACATCATCAACAAATACAAGTCAATGGAATAATACTTCTACTAGTAATAATCTTATTAATAGTTCAAAATTAGATGACGACTTATTTAAAAATGTTTGGAGTTAAACAAAGAATTGCAAATAATTAAAAAAAAAAAATCAAATCAGAAATCATAATAGAATTCAAAACAAAAAACAAAACTATAATAACATTTATCGTATAAACAAGTCTCTACTCACTTTTTTCTTTTTCAATCTCTTTCTTTTTTTTTTTTTATTTTATCGTTAAATAAAAACAGATTAATAGATTTCAGTAATTTCAATGACCACCAGTAGTTGGTAATCCAACGTAGACTTTAAAACTATCATAGATTAACCATTGGAAACCAGTCAAAGTACCAATCATGACAATTCTAACTGGTAATCCATTCCAAACTCCACTAAAACCAATTTGTTTATAAATTCTTGAAAGAGCTTGACCAGTTGATTCAGTTGGTTTTTTATCACCATTTATTTTTGAAACCATTACATCTGCTGGATGAGAAATAATTGCACAAAATATACCAGCTATATAACCCCCCAAAAATGAAACTCCAGTTTGTTGAACTGGTGTATAACTTGAAACTGGTTTACCTAAATATTTATAAATTTCTTCAACAGTTTTTTCAAAAGTTGAAAATTTAACCATTGTATAAGGAATTTGTCTTGCCCATAATGGTACTAAACCTTTATATAAACCAGCAGTACCTTCACTTGCAACCAATTTTTTCCAACCATCAAAAACATTGGTTGCATAAGGTGGTATAGTAGTTTGAGTTTTAACTTTAATCATTTCAAATGGACATAATGCAATATCAGCTAAAAATTCTGCAGATGCACTAGCTGCCAAATAAACTCCAGTTTTATAATTAGTAAAAATTTCTGGACCAACTAAATCTCCATAAGTTTTTTTAAAAAATTCATAACCACAATATTTACCAATACCTTGAAATGAATAACCAATAAAAGTTGCACCAAAACCAGTAAATAATCCTCCAACTCCTTCACTTTTAATAATTTTAGAAAATCCTTGTAAATTTGAAGAATATAATGAACTATCAACCTGACGACGACATTTAACCAAATCCAATGGACAAATGGCTGAATGGGTTGGACCACATGCAACTAATCCACCAATTGCTGAAGCAGCATAATATTTACCACTAAATAATTCAATTCCTTTATTGGAACTAGGAGTTGAACTATCTCCATTTGGACCCTTTCCGGTCAATTTCTTAACTTGATCATTAACCGGTTGTACAATTGCTTCTGCTAAATTATCTGAACCCATTTCTAACTTATTTTAATTTTTTCAATTAGCTAATTCTCTTGTTATTCTTTAAATTTACTCTTATAATTAAGAATAATAAGTGGAATAAACATATATAAATAAGTTAAAACTCCAGATAAGGTTGCTAACCAAGGGGGGATTACCGCGAAACCCGTACGCACTGCAAAAAGATATGAAATTTTTCACTCAATTAGTTTATTTATGCTATATATGTTATAAAGGTATATATATATATATATATATATCAATTACGAGTAATATCCCATTTAACATCAACAATACTAACCTCTTCACCGGCATTATCATCATAATCATACCATTCACCATCTTCCAAATCAACCTCATTAAATTTGGTAGAACTCTTTAAACCACTACATTGGAATCTACCTTCCGGTATGAATTCAATGAAATCAATACCTCTCGCATCAATTTCAATCAATGTAGTAAAACCAACTATCGAATTACCTGATTCTTCTTCACTATTTATTAACAGTTGTTTATTTCTGATAATCAGGGCAGAATGCGATGACTTACAATTACGACATCTAAATATAAAGCTTGCATCACCTTTTGAATCAGGTAATTCATGCGTTTCATATTGATTGATGGTAATTGGTTTATCATGAACCTCTCTGCACTTGGTACATTCAATCTTGAATGTATATTCAAATGGACTCTCTGGAGTATCAACTGGTTCCAACCCAGTGACGTTACTTAATTCGGCTGATGCCTTTAAATGATATTTGACCATTGCTAATTCTCTTGTTATTATATACTTATATATGTATGTAGTTGTATAAACAAGAGCAGAATCCTCTATATTTATACTATAAAATTGATTGCAAAAAAATCCTTCTGTAAAAGTTTACTGTCAAGAGTACTTGATTTTTCCTCCTTCAACTCGTTGGTTTCGTTCGTCTTCTCGCTTTTAATCTTTGCTTCTCGGATATGACACACAATGTCTCGGTTGTAACCTTGTAAATGTATGGCGGTGCACGGGTGGGTGCCGCTTGACCTTTGACCTTCTGACCTTCTGACCTGCTATTACACCCGAGATGGGATATAGTAGTAGTCCTGACTCATTATTGGTATTTACTTTTGAGAAGATCCATAATGTGAATAGGACAATGCCGACAGGCAGCATTGGTCCATAGGAGATACGAAAGACTCACAAGTATGAATAGAATAACACTTCCTCTGGTTTATGGGGAGTTCCAGGGAATGACGAGTTTTTCAATTGAAATCATACTCCGAGCCGATAAAGCCATAATTGATTTTGGGATTATACCTCAACTACAACGAGAATTCAGCATTATGGGGAATTTTCCACTTTAGTAATTGTCTATACTATGTACTACTCTGTAATATACTTCATTCCCTATCAATAAGTTATGGCAAGGGTACCAATTCACTGGTTCCCAGAGTATTATGTCTAGTAAATACACCCATACACCTTAGCTGAAGCACAAGACACAAAGGTTGAAACCCGCAAAAACCAAAAAAAAAAAAAAAAAAAATAGAAAAGTAGACATCAGTGCGAGGAAATGAAAAGACAGAAACTATCAATCAAGGAAACTTTATAGTAGAATTCTTAATAGCAGATCTATATACCTCGTTTAATTATTAACTTGATTATAGAATATATATATTAGATAATAAATGAGTCTTGGAGTTTAATTGTTAGCTTTTTTTCCATATTTCCATTATTCCACATTTCCATTTTTCCATACTTCTAATCTCATTTCCGTATTTGTCAAATCGATTCCAACTTTATAAAGCAGTTGTTAATTTCATTCTGACTGTTTATTAAGAAAGTGGCTCAATTCTTCTTCAAATCATCTAGTGTGCTCCATAGACTGATATAATTCTATCAATTTGACCGGTTCTTTTTGGTACGATATTATCTATATTAGCGTATCGGATCCGGAATTGATTGAATTGATTGATTGATTAACATATATATATATACATACAGATATATATATATATATATACATATACAGATATATGAGCTTACAATGACGATATCATCACCATCATCATCATCCCCTTCCGGGTTATCCTCGTCAGCATCAACATCGGATCAAGATAAAGCAACCCCTCAACATATAATAGATCGGGATTTTTCTGATACTATTCAAGGAGAAGAATTTGAATTTAGAGAATCCAAAAAATCAGCATTTCCAATAAATCATAAAATAGATCTGTTGGGACATCTAATGCCCCCAGAAATTCTAACAAAACTTTCTTCAAATCAATTAGTTACTTTGGCAGGTGCAGCATCTGGTTTTTTAGCTGGAGTTGTTGTTTGTCCACTTGATGTTGTTAAAACTAGATTACAAGCTCAAGGGGCTTTATCAAAAAATAATGGTGAAAATTTTTTAAAAAAATCACATATAAATCAAAAATATAAAGGTTTTATAAATGCATTTAAAGTTATACTTCGAGAAGAAGGTCCAAGAGGTTTATATAGAGGTTTAGTACCAATAACAATTGGTTATTTACCTACTTGGACTATTTATTTTACAATTTATGAACGAGCTAAAAGATTTTATCCAAAATATTTAAATGAAAATTTAGGTTTAAATATTAAAAGTTTAGATCATTTTTGTTCAGCTTTAACAGCTGGTATGGCATCTTCAATTGCAGTTAATCCAATTTGGGTTGTTAAAACTAGATTAATGATTCAAACTGGTCAAAATTCAACGATTTATGATAAATCAAATAAATCT
This sequence comes from Hyphopichia khmerensis, assembly GCA_030569195.1. Taxonomy (NCBI): domain Eukaryota; kingdom Fungi; phylum Ascomycota; class Pichiomycetes; order Serinales; family Debaryomycetaceae; genus Hyphopichia; species Hyphopichia khmerensis. The sequence continues at coordinate 204,979 of JAJMKE010000012.1, read as the reverse complement.
TTAAAATCTGATAGAACTTATTATAGAGGTACTATTCATGCATTTAAAACAATGTATCAAGAAGAAGGTATAAGAGTTTTCTATAGTGGATTGATTCCTTCCCTTTTTGGTTTACTTCATGTAGGTATTCATTTCCCAGTTTATGAAAAATTAAAAACTTTATTAAATTGTGATTCAAATACAGTTACTAATGAAGGTAAATTATGGAGATTAATTATTGCTTCAGCAATTTCTAAAATGATTGCAAGTACTATAACTTATCCTCATGAAATTTTACGAACAAGAATGCAAATTCAAAATTCAAAGAATAATCATTTTGTTAAAAAGGAAACTAAATTAACAACAGTTGTGAAAAAAATTTATTCAAAAGAAGGCTTGAAAGGTTTTTATGCGGGTTATGGTATTAATTTAGCTAGAACTGTACCCGCAAGTGCCGTCACTCTAGTAAGTTTTGAATACTTTAAAACTTATCTATTAGAAATTAGTGGCAAACAACTCGATTAATGTCTTTTCAAGAATCATTGTTTAATAGATGTACAATTATGTTAATGTAAATTACTTTTCTTCATCCTCCATTTCAACTTATCTACACTTCTTACTTATATATTCAGACTATTTATTTATATTCAATCTATTCATTATTACTTCCCTCCTCTTTAAAAATTCAACCTCCCTTCGTATCAAATTTGTATATTAATTAATGGAATTATCAGTATCAGTAAACGGTAGTACATCCATACATCCCTACTGATAAAAAATTAAAGTTAACAGATTGAGCAGAAAAACAAACCCAAAAAAGATCAACAGCAGTTTTGAAAAAAAAATGGACAAATCAACTAAACAACTCCAACACTCATTGCCCTTTTATAGTTATTAGAAGAACTCATAATGAAGCTTAAGGTTCAACATATATGGCTACTATCACTATTTTTATCTCTTGTAGCAGCCACTCCTGCTTCAATCAAAAAGATTACTAACGAAGTCGATAAGGCTAATGTTAAAGCGGCTAAAGCTGGTGAAGAAATTATAATTGATCCCCATTCAGAAGATGTAGAAGATCCAGAAGAAGCTGCAATTGCAGCTAAAGAAGAGGAATTACAAAAAGAATTGGAGAAAATTCCAATGCCACCAGCTCTTAATATTGAAAATTTTGATGAAGTTACTAGTCAACAATTAACTTTTGTTGAATTTTTTTCACCATATTGTAGTCATTGTTTAGCATTGGCTCCAACTTGGGAAAAAACTTATAAGTTATTCAAAGATGAAATGTCAAAACTTAATATTGAAATGAAACAAGTCAATTGTGTTGAAAGTGGTGATTTATGTGAACGAGAAGAAATTTATTCATATCCAAATCTTAGATTATATTCTCCAGAACGTGATAGAGCAACTGGTGAGTATAAGGCGGGAAAACTGAAATTTGTTGATTCATTTCCAAGAAACTTGATGAGAACTGAAGATAATTTGAAAAAATATATGAAAAATTCAGTTGCAGAATTTAATTCTGGTTCAATTGATTTACCTAGTGCTTCAATTCACATAAGCGTTGATGAAATTTTAAAATTGATAACTGGTGAACATGAAAATGCTGAACCAGTTTTTGTAACTTTTTTCCCAGCCACCGATAATCAATGGAAATTAACTGATGAAAATAGTAAAAATCAATTTGACAGAACTTGTGTTGATTGTCTTGAAACTAAACAAACTTGGGATAAGTTATCAAATCATATTTTGAGTATTGTTAAAACTGGTCATTTTAATTGTTATTCAAATCCAACTGTTTGTGAAAAATTAGGATTTCAATCTTTAACTCATCCAGGTAGACGTTCTAATGCCAAATTTGTTATGTTTTTACCTAAAACTGCAGGAATATTGAAAATTGATTATAACGGAGAAATCAATGTTAATGCAATGAAGAAATGGGCAACTAAATTATATGAAAATGCTCAATATGATTTGGTCAGTGCAAAAGACTTAACGGAGGTTATGGAATATCGCAAGCATTTACCTTTTGAACCTTTAAATTCATATTATCCCTTAGCAAATAAACTATCTGTTGTCTTTTTTTATGATATGGAAACTGTCACTGAAGAAGATAAAGCCATTTTACCCCATTTATTGGAACTGGTTACCAACTCTCCATTTAATATAAACTTATATACTGCCAAACACAAGAAAATTGAAGCCAATCTTGAAACCCAAGCTAAAAATTTGGTAGAATTCATTAATTACGATGAAAATGAAAAACCTTGGAAATTTGATAGATCCCTGTTTTTAGCATCAACTTTAACTACAAAGCCAACATTATACGTGTTCCGTGATAATACCTTATTTACCAGTGTTTATCAAAGTTTCGCACCTGAAGATATTAGAGATGTTGATAAATTAGATAACTTTATCAAAACAAACCAATATCCATTATATCAAGAACTTACCACAGATCTCTTTGACTATTACTTTAATGGAGAAGGTGTAAATGACAAGATAGTTGTTACAATTATTGATAGTGATGATGCTCAACGTACTAATAAAGAATTTTATAATATGTCAATCATAGCACATGAATATCATTATTTCAAGAAGCAGTATTATTTTGAAAAATTGAGTAATGATCGAGAAAATAAATACAACAAAGTGAAAAAATTAAAAGAATCAAATGCCGATAGCACCCAAGTGATAAGAGCCATGAGAGAAGAAATACCTCATTATTTTAATGATAATGAAGTATTGTTCACATTTATTGATTTAGCAAATGAACCTGAATTAATTAAAAAACTTGGATGGAATATCAATGGAGAAAAATATCAACCAGGTGACTCAATTGTAGTGAGTAGAAATGATAAGTATTATTGGAGTCAAAATATGAAAGGAGAACAATTAACTAATGATCCATATATGATGAAACCAATTTTACAAACATTGTTAGAAAATCCATCCCAATTAGCTTATAATTTGGTTGCAAGTCCATACGGAAAACTGTTGAGATTTATGGATACTGTACAATCAAGAGGATTATTAGGATATATGCAATTGATTATACTATTTTATGCCGTGTATTATATCATTAATAAGCTCAAAAGTAAAAAATGGAAACCGGGCCATGGAAGAAATAGAAGTGCACAAGGTTTAGGTATATTGGGGGATGTGAACTTACCGAAAAAGGATTAATGATGTGTATGTATTATAATATATAAGTCGATTTATAAAGAAAGACCAGCTTTTCTATTTACTTGATACTTTTTCTCTGTTTTAGTCTTCATTTAACCTAAGTAATGTAGATTTTTAGCTTCTAACTCAATAATTTTTTTATAGGAAGAGTTTAATTCTTTAATTTCAAAATCTATACCTGGAGTACCTTTTACTTCACTAAAAGGAGGTATTATCATTTTTGGTGGTATTATAGTACCTTTTCTTATTAAACAACAATCATAAACAATTGATAAATCCAACAAGGTACAATTTGATTCAATTAAAACTCTATTACCAATAGAGGCTGATTTAATTATTGAATCTGCACCAATTATTGTAAATGAACCAATACGAATTGGTCCATGATGTGTTTTTTTCAATACTGGTGGTATAACTTGACAATTTGAACCAAGATAACAATACTTACCTAATTTTATAGTATGATTATTATTAGAAGGTGCAGGAGAAGATGCAGACGATGCATTATCTTCCTGTTGAAGTAATGGTACATCACCTTGAAGTAAAACATAACTATTTACTGTTGAATGATCATTAATAGAAATATTATTTGATCCATAGATTTGTGCAAGCTTAGAAATTCGATTACCAGTAGTGGTTTCAATCCAGTCTTCATTCATTGTATTTGATAATGCTATCTTTCTCTTTCTCTTTTCTTTTCTTTTCTTTTTTTTTTCTTTTTCAAATTCTTCTTCTCTTCCCAGTTCCTTCTACTTTTAGTCTGAAACTTTGTTTCGATTCAAACTGAAATTGTAAGAAAAAGAAATTATGAAATGCAGTTAACTAACGGCCGTTCCATATATCAACTAGATTAGTTCTATTACTTCTATATTAAATACATGCATACAATAAATTGCCTCATCAAATATTACTCGATGAGTTGATTATTTCACCTGATTTATTCTTGTTCTTGACGTATTTTCAGATTCAGAAGTAACAATTCTGTTGATCTTCTTATGCTTTGTATTTCTTTTTCTCGTTTGGTGCTGCTGCTGCTTTCGTAGTTGTTTGTTGTTATTGTTCTATTCCGGTTATCATTACATAAGCGATTACGTAAATGTACCTGGTTCACAAAAGGGTAAACAATAGGAAAAACTGAAAAATTCAGGCATCGTGTTAATAACTTAGACATATAAATATTGATAAAATCTTGTATAAAAATTAATCATTCTTTTTCTTTTTATTCTTTGAGGTGTAAGATACCTAAAAATTTAAGTATAAGAAGAAGAACAAAAGTTATTAGAAAATGTCTGACCAATTATTTAGAATTAACTGTGGATATCAAAATTATGACTGGGGTAAGATTGGTTCAACCTCAGCCGTTGCCCAATTTGCTTCACGTTCTGACCCAAGTACTCAAATTGATGAAAGTAAACCATATGCTGAATTATGGATGGGGACCCATCCATCAGTTCCATCCAAGGTTGTTGAACCAACATCAGCTAATAATGGAGAAATCTTAAGAAGTTTAATAACCAAAAATCCAAAAGAATTATTACATCAATCAATTATTGATAAATTTGGTTCAGATAAAGAATTACCATTTTTATTTAAAGTTTTATCGATTGAAAAAGTTTTATCTATTCAAGCACATCCTGATAAGAAATTAGCAGCTCAATTACATGCTAATGATCCAAAAAATTATCCAGATGATAATCATAAACCAGAAATGGCAGTTGCTGTTACTGATTTTGAAGGATTTTGTGGTTTTAAACCATTGGAAGAAATTGCATTAACTTTGAAAACCATTCCTGAATTAAAAGAAATCATTGGTGATTCATTATCAGAAGAATTCATTAATGGTATTAAATCAAATGTTACTAAAGGTGATTCAAATGATATAAATAATCGTAAATTATTACAAAAAATCTTTGGTGCTTTAATGAATACTGATGAAAAAATAATTGCTGAAAAAGCTGCTTCTTTAGTTAACAGAGCAACTAATGATTCTAAAATTTTTGATCAAATTTCTCCAAAATTATCAAATTTAATTTTACGTCTTAATAAACAATTTCCAAATGATATTGGTTTATTCTGTGGTTGTTTATTATTAAATCATGTTCCTTTGAAAAAGGGTGAAGCAATGTTTTTACAAGCAAAAGATCCTCATGCTTATATTAGTGGTGATATTATGGAATGTATGGCTGCTTCTGATAATGTTGTTAGAGCTGGTTTTACTCCAAAATTTAAAGATGTTACAAACTTGGTTGATATGTTAACTTATGACTATGGTTCTGTTGATACTCAAAAAATGCCTTTATTACCATTTCCAAAATCAACTGGTGATGCAATTAAATCAGTTTTGTATAATCCTCCAATTGCCGAATTTGCAGTGTTACAAACCATTTTCGATTCCGTGGCCGATAAAAAACAATTTTTCGAAGGTTTCGAAGGTCCTTCTATCGTCATTGCTACTAATGGTGAAGGTACTATTCAAATCAAAGGTTCAAATGATGTTAAAGATTTTAAAACTGGTTATACCTATTTCGTGGCCCCTGGTGCTCAAATTGAATTAACCTCAAAATCTACAAATGAACCTTTCACTACTTACAGAGCTTTTGTTGAAGCCGATATCTAATCTCTCTTATAGACCCCTTTTATCCCTTATTTATAATTATATAATATTACCATTTTGCTTCTATTCATTATTCCTCTTTATAGTATTATTACAGTATTTCTCCATCCACACCCATACACCCATACTAAAAGTCGTAGCCATAAACCTTCAAAGCCAATATAATATACTTCTTCCAGTAGAAAATTGTCTTTTTCGTCGCACCCGAAAAATTTTCTGTGGTGAGAACCAATCGTTGAATTTACACCTGATTTATTCTTTTGCTTTCTTTTTTTTTTTTTTTGTTTGTTCTCTCTTTGATTTATTAAAATTTGATATCGAATCAGTAATCAATTATAATTGCAATCGATTTCAATTGATCATAGGAAGTGTTTTGAAATTGAAGAATTGTCTTCCCGAAGAAGAATCTTGAAAGAATAAAGAATAGTCGAATAAAGAAGAACAAGGTTAAGAACGAAGAACGATAACTTTGAAAAAAAAAATAAAAAAATAAAGCAAAAGAATCAAAAAGTAAAGAATACTTAATAAGAAAGATATAAAGAGAAAATGTCTGCTGAACAAAAAGAAGTTGTTGAAGTTAGCACCCCAGGTGTTGAGATTGTCGAGGAAACTGAAGTTGAAGTAACCGAAGCAAATGAAGAAACTGAAGAAGAACGTGCTGAACGTTTAGCTAAACAAGAAGAAATTGATTCTCGTTCAGTTTATGTTGGTAATGTTGATTATCAATCTACTCCTGAGCAATTGGAATCATTCTTCAAAGTTGTTGGTGTCATTGAAAGAATAACCATTTTATTTGATAGATTTACTGGTTATTCTAAAGGTTATGCTTATGTTGAATTTGAAAAACCAGAGAGTGTTCAAAAAGCAATTGATGAATTACATGGTAAAACTTTTAGAGGTCGTGAAATTAGAGTCACCGCTAAAAGAACTAATTTACCTGGTTTTAGAAAAAGAGGTGGATTCAGAGGTCGTGGTGGATTCAGAGGCCGTGGTAACTTCAGAGGTCGTGGTGGATTTAGAGGCCGTGGTGGATTCAGAGGTGGCCGTGGTGGTTCTAGAGGCCGTGGTGGATTTAGAGGTGGTCGTGGTGGCCGTGGCGGGTTCAATGCTACTAATGAAGCCTCTACTGAAACTAATTCTGATGAATAATCAGCATTAAGCTTGCTTTATTTTTTGTTTTCCATCCTTTCTTGTTGGTTAACTCTCTTTTGTGATCATTCAATTTTCACTTCATGATCATATATATACGCACTCACATATTTATATATATACATTTCGATATAAATTATATATATATATATATATGGATGGCTTTTGAAATTGTAAATTGTTCTATATTAAATCTTCAGTTGTAGTCTTGCCCACCGTAAAAACTGAAAAATATGGGGTTGTTCGGAATGAAAATCCGTACATTCCATTTTCATTATACTGCACATAAGGAAATGCTATTCTAATCTCATCGATTTTTCATTTTTTTTTTTTTTTTTCTTTTTGTCTTCCCATAAGTTAATATTCTTCTTCTTAGGTTATCCGTTTTAAGGTTATATAAGTATTCCTGGTGATAATAATGACTTCCGTTAGAAAAAGAAAGATGGCCCGTTCTTCGGTGGGTAAAACCACCAGAAGATTGAAGGATAAACAAAGAAAGATCAATATTCATTCCAATCCAATTATTGCAGCAAATTGGGATTATTCATTAACATTACAACAAAATTATAAAAAATTAGGATTAAGGGCTAAGTTAGGTAGTATAGCCGGAGGTCAGGAACAAAAAGTTGAAAGTTTATCTGATTATAGAAAGCGTAAGGAAGAAGAAGAAAAGAATAAACATATATCAATCAATGAGATTGAAAATACTGATGATCCCTCTAAAATACCCGAAGGTGAAGCTCGTTTAATAAGAGATCCTGAAACAAATGAAGTTATCAAGGTTGTTCATGGTACTATGAAGATTGCACCAAAACAAGATAAAAAGGAATCCAGTAAAGTTATTAGTGAATTAGAAAAATTGGCCAAATTAAATGCATCCCAAAGGAAAGAACGTTCATTATCAGAACGTGAAAATGATTGGGCTAAATCTTTATATGAAAAATATGGTGACGATTATGAAAAAATGAAATGGGATAAGAAATTAAACATTTATCAACAAAGTGTTGGTGAATTAAGAAAAAAAATTACCAAGTGGAAAAAGGCTAATAATATTGATTAATTTCTTTTGTTTCACTATTTAATGAACATCTTTGCATTACTCTAAACTTTTTACATGAATTTCATTTCTTTATTATGAAGGAAGAAGAAATTATAATAAAAAAAAAGAAACAAACAAGTATCTTCGTTTATTGAAGGATCTCTCTCCCTTCAATGTGTATAATATAAAATATATAACAATCTATCGTTTTATGTATCGTTTCTTTCGTAAAATATACTTTATCAAAACTTTTAAATTCTTGATGGTAATTTTTTTTCAAGAATCTTGTCAACAATTTGATTCATAATTGGTTTTAATTCACAATCTTCATACAAGTCAATTAATTTCTTCTTACCATTATTTTGTTCATTATCTTGCATTTCAACCATCTCAACGAATTTTGGATCAATTGGTACATTTCCTAAAAATGTTAAATCTAATTGTTGACTAAGTGTTAATCCTCCACCACTTGAAAAAATATTAGTACATTCAGCACAATGTGGACATATAAATCCACTCATATTTTCAACAACTCCTAATACATTAAAATTAACTTTTTTACAAAAATTAATCTCTTTACGAACATCTGCAGTAGCAACTTGTTGAGGTGTAGTTACAATAATTGCCCCATCCAATGGATGTGACCATCTCAATTCTTCTGCTATTGCTATATGTTCATCCGATGTACCTGGTGGAGTATCAATTAATAAATAATCCAATGGTTCTTCAGCTGATCCCCATACCACATCTTTTAAAAACTGTCTAATCATTGCCGTCTTTTTAGGTCCTCTCCAAACAACACTACTACCACGATTCCCAAGTAGAAAACCCAAAGACATCAATGTTAAATCACCTCTCTTAACCTTTTTCAAGTCTGCTCCACCTTCTGCGGTACCATCATCTTCATCTGTAACTGGGTATTCCTTTGGCTTGGGACTATTATAAACCGATACTGGTACCCAACCCGAAGTTGACTGATGTACTTGTTTCTTCTCAACACCAAACATTCTCGGTAGTGAAGGTCCTGTCAAATCTATATCTAAAACTCCAACATTAAAGCCTTTATTAACTAAAGTAAGGGCAGTCTGCGTAGTAATCGATGATTTACCAACTCCACCTTTTCCTGACAATATTAGCACAACGTGCTTGACGTTAGTTAAAGACTTAGGTGGTTCTTGTGGTATTGAAGCATCCATATTTCAATATCTTTGCGATTATATAATATCTTAATATAGTTTAATGGTTCTTCAACTTGCTAAGCTCTTTTACTAATCAATAACTCCATACTAAATTTTTTTCTATGATTCCTTCAGATAAAGCGCGACTTTTTGGTGACTTTTTTTTTTTGATCTTTTTTTTTTTGTTTGTTTTGTCGTAGTTGGTTTTTCGATTAGTTGTTGTTTTCATTGATCTTTTTTGAAAGTTAGGTCTAGTACTATTTTGATCTGGAAAGGAAACAGTGCAAGGAATCAAGTGACTGCTATTAATATGAGTTCCAGATATTCGACCATAGGTGCAACCCACCAACGCGACATGAGAACTCAATTGTTCTCAACTCCACCATCTCGTTCAATTTATGCACCACCAGCCAGAATGGGATCACCATATGAAAAAACGAATCAAAATACTGCCAAACAAAATGAATCCTTTCTACTGTCATTAGAAAGTCAAAACAATGATGAATTGGAAGGTATGGGACAAAAAGTTGCCATGTTAAAGAATTTAGGTGTTAGAATGGGGACTGAAATTAATAAATCAATTCAATTGAATGATGATATAACGAATACTTTTGAAAAGGGGAAAGTTACATTGAAGAATACTTATAATAAGATGGTAGTCATGAGTCAACGTGCTGGTATCACTTGGAGGATGTGGTTAGGAGTATTTTTCATAGTATTCCTCTGGTTTTTCTATGTTTGGATTTTTTAAAAAAATTTACTTTGTGGAAATTTAAATTCAATTCACTATTATACCAATCATTTATATTCAGTTCTTATGTCTTAATTATCAATTCACACAATTTCGTCGTTTCCTTTTTCAATTTCTTGTCTTGTCACTTAATTTGCATCCATACCTGCTAGTCTTATAATGTACCTCCATTTGTATCAATTACAGACAAGTTGTTTACTTGATGTTCTCTAGTCACATGTTAATTATTGTATATTATAACCAGCATTCATACTTTCTTCTCTTCCGACTTGTTCTAGGAAAACTTCTGATTTTATAAACAAATCTATATATTTATAACTTATAGTGTAAAAAAAAAAAAGAAAAAAAAAAAATTATTCTAAAAAATCTTTCAATACAGTGATTGATTTGAATTCTAAATGATCCTGATTATCGTTCAATTTAGAATCAATAGACCATTGATCTTCGCTTCTTCCTCCGCCTCCTGCGGAGTTAATAGAGGGATTTATGCTGATTATTGTGCCTTGGGCTGGACTGTCAGTGATTACATTGGAACCTATTCTTTGATTTCCAATACTTTGAGTTAAAATACTATTAGAAATACCAGTTGTATTTTCTGATTCTGTTTGGATATCTTCTTCACTAAGCGATAATTGATCATCTATACTTGCTTTGGTAGGTGATGGAGATTTAACTTTTACAGCTCTAACATTATTTACAACAGGTACATTGTTGGGAAGCTTGAGAATGGATTTCTTTGGCTTTAAGGTATGATGCGATGGTTGATATTTAGGAGTAGGAGAAGTATCCTTGCGTGGATTCCCATTTCTTTTATGCTTTCTTTCCTTCTTCTTCTTCTTTTTCAATTTAAGATTTTTTTGTAAAGTTGAATAATATTGATTGGTTTCTGCAACAGTTTGTTGAATTTCACATCCTTCATCTTCAGAAGAAGTATATGCATCTGAAGAATCAGAAGTGAAAATAATTTCATCACTCATATCGTTCTCACTATCACTACTCAAAGCAGAAGAATCCCATGGACTATCACCATCATTTAATCTAAGATGGTCCAACGCTAAAGATTCCTGCAATGCTTTCTTAGCAGGAGATAATTGTGTTTCATCGTCTATGGAGTCTGCTGTAGGAGAAGAAGTGATATTGTCTGGGGAGTTTCTACTATCATCCCCGAACGGGGAATATATGATACTCCCACTGGGTGTTCCTTTAGCAAAAGTTGAAGAAGTGATCGGTGATCCATTAATTCTTAGTTTTTTAAAATGTGAGACTTGAGGTGTCAGTTCAACTGTTGGTATAGATTTTATATTCGTTAATTGGTCATTTCGGCTGCTCTTTGAAAATGGATATGATACTGGACTGGAAAAATTATTCAGCGATTTCTTTGATTTTACAACTGAGCTATACAACAAATTGATTGGATTATTGGAATTTTCTTTCAAAGCTTGTGACGAACCGGGTTCGTCTGTAACCAGATCAGGGTTTTTGAATAGTGAGTTTTCGAACGTATTACCATTTGTCCCGAACTCTATATCAAAATTCAGATTTTTATACTTGGTTTCTTGCATAAGACGGTACTTGGATACCGCATCTGTAATAAACGATTCAAAGTTTTCAGGAATTGCAATGTCTGTTTCCACAGTTTGTTTTGTTGGCGATCTCGAGGGCGTGGAAGGCTCTATTACATCGAAAGTTTCCAGATATATTGGTGGATGTGTTTTCTGAGGGGTTTTGACAACCAGGTCAGAGGAGATTTTGGAAGGAATTGGACCATTCAAATTCGGCTTTGACGCTTCATATTCCTTAGATAAAAGTTTGGATAAAAGAGGGAATCTTTCTGTTTGGGCTGAAAATGGATGACCCACTATATCTGAATGTGAATTGGCATTAACAACTTTATCAATTTTCAGAAGATTATTGGATAATGATTTTATTAAATCAGATGATTGCATCGACAAGTCAAGAAGCTGTGTTATCTCGTCATCGATATCATTTTGTCTTGACTGAGAAATAGAGGTTAAATCAACAAGGTTGTTGGATTGTTCACCTCTGTCGCTTCCTGCGGTTCCACTCACTTCCAGCCTATTGAATACCTTATTCAATTTCTTGAATTTGGAAACCAAATCTTTATTCAATGTACTCGAATGCTTTGCAATATCAATGTTTTTATATTGTATTTTTTGTTCAAGAGTCAATTTACTTCGTATTTCCCTCCTTAAATCTTGTTGATATTTCTTCGATACCAGCACAAGTGAGCTTGACAACTCCTGTGATTCGTTTCGTAGTCCATTCGCAAGTATGTAGTTTAGCTTGAACTCATCGATGGCAGGTAAGGGATATGCATTGTTTGAGAAGTTGGGTTGGTATCTTTTACTAACCAGAAACCTTCTTTGATTAGACCTCGAAGAGTTTGTGGGGTCTGAGTTGCTATTTGACATATTACACTAGGTTTTATTCCTCTTTCACTTGGTCCAGCCAGTTACTTATCAATGGATTTAAGAATCTTTATATCTAGTGCATTAATCGATCAATCTTCTGGTTTTGTATATCAAAAGGAAAGAAAATGAAGTTAAAAGTGAAAAATTAAACCATCAAAATTGCACAATGCACAATCGTAAAAGAAAGTAAGACAAAAAAAAAAAAAAAAAAAGTAGAAAAAATAAAAAATCATGGAACACGAGCTGCCAAACGATACATAAACTGGAACAGAAGCTTTCAAAGGATATGTTGAAAGCTGAGTTCTAAGTATTATATTGAACAACTCAATTAGCGAAGATGCTCATCATTCCTGGGCCAATTGCGTACATAACAGTGGCGGAATGGCTTTTCGTGATATCCCAGGTATTTGGAGGTTGTTGTTTCAATGTTTTCATATTAGAGAACCTTTTGTCGAATAACCATACCACTCATTCATTAGGAACGATAGTCACTTTCTGTCAATTCTTATTCATAGCTGTTGTATCGTATTACCCCAATGCTAATTTTCGAGAATCCAGCTGGAAATCACTCTACTTAAACAAGCCGCAAATCCCAATTCGTAAATCGGTATACATGGTTTTAATGTTTGCAACCGTATCTATATTGAATAATTTAATTTGGAAATTCAGCATTGGGATCCCATTTCACATAGTATTCCGATCAAGTGGGACTGTTATCACTATGGTGATTGGGTACTTTTTCGCCAACAAGAAGTATTCTAGACAACAAATTAGTGCTTCCATTATTATTTCCACCGGTACCATTCTAACAACTATAAACTCATCTAGCTCATCCAACCAAAGTTCTTCTGACTTTAGTGAGTATAAGTTTTTCGTTGGTGTCTTACTTTTATTCATTGCATCCATCATATCTGCATTCATGGGTCTTTACAATGAAACTCTTAACCAGGAATACGGTAATCAGTGGAAAGAAAATTTGTTTTATACCCATTTTCTATCCTTACCATTATTTTTAATTGCTGCACCAGTTATAAAAGATGAATTTTCAGTCATATGGAATTCGCCTGAGAAATATGTTTTCAAAAATGATATTGTGATTTCCAAACAATTTTGCAGTCTTTTAATAAATGTGGTGTCTCAGTTTGTATGTACAAAAGGAGTGAATATGCTCGCCGGAAAGACCTCTGCCTTGACAGTTACAGTTGTTTTGTTGGTACGAAAATTCATCAGCTTGCTTATTAGTATTATGTGGTTTGGCAATGAATTATCCACCAGCTCTAAGATTGGTGCTTGTCTTGTCTTTATTGGTGCACTTCAATACGGAATAGCCAGTAGTGGACTTAAAAATAGAATTAATAGAATTAAAAAAGTAGAATGATTTTTCTTTATTAGTTATTAATATACATACATGTTATTTGATAAAAGCGACAGTCTATGCTAATGAATTGAAGATAAAATATCGAAAGAGAGAGGATATGTTATAAGGAAAAAGAAGTGAATTTAAACAATCGAGTTAAGCGGCAGCATGAGAATCACCAAATGGGTCACTTTCTACGGTATTACCTGTATTGGTTCTTTCAAACTTTGGTTTCAGAGGTACTGGAATATCATTAAAGTTCTTAGCTGGTCTTGGTGGAGGAGGGGATTTCTTAGCAGTAAGTGAGCTACTTGAGCCTTCATGAATGTTCAATCCATCTAATCTTGTATCAACACTTTCATCGTCAACTGTTTCTCGATCAGAACTTTCATCAGTATAGTAGCTCTCATAACCTTCACTATCATAGTTTTCATCTTCTTCATCGTAATTAGGGGCAGGATTTGAATCATTATAACCACAAGCTTGATCAAATTTGTTAAATGCAGTAACCAATTGCTCATTTGCACCAATTAAACTACCCAAGAATTCTTCATCCATTGCCAATACATCTTTTGATTTCGAATCAGGATCTCCTGCTCCAACGTATTGAAGATACCGTAATACTTTACGTCTAATTGAACGACATTTGTCAAACTCACCTGATGTTTTCTTATCATCTAGGGGTGAAACTCCATTAGGTAAAGCAATCAAGAGGTTATTCAAAGCAGTAGTATGAGTTACACAATCAGCAATAACGGTTCTAATCTTAGGAGCTTCAACTTTGTAATTAATTTGAGGGATTTTATATTGTTCATCTGCATAAACAACTCCATTTTTACCAGCTCTTCTCCTTCTTTTCTTTTTCTTATCCTTTTTATTCAGAGATGAAGTATTTCTACTATGAGAAAAATCATTCTTAGAATATGGAGATGCAGTAGTTGGGCGGGGAGGTGGAGGAGACTTTTTGTCAAGATCTGGAGTATTAGGGGATGATCGCTTTGAATTGGCTTGATGATCCTTATCAGAGTCAAATACATTTGCACTTGCAGATCTTGAATGGGACAGTTTTGCTTTAGCATTTGGAATGAATTTCCACAATGAAGCCATATACTTATAACCTTCCATTCCATCAAGTTCATGTTTCCAGCCTGCAGCCATAGCTCTTACTCTAGTTTGAACTTTTCGATCATACGAAGTACCAAGACCAGTACGACCAGAACCATCTATAATCCCCTTCAAAACGTCAAGGAGCTTATCATCGCGTGCTATTACTGGCCCAATCTTGGGTCCTGAATTCAAAACCAAAAGCTCTAGGATATTGAGAGCTCGTACTTGTTGATAAACAGTATCACCATACTTGATATTTTTCCTGACGGCTCTGGCAGCTTCTGCTGCACCAGTAGCTGGCTGAATCTTGATCAATTGTAGCAAATCGGAAAGATAAAGCTCAAGTGATTCATCTATCTCCTCATTTCTATTAGGCGTAGATAATTGATTGATCTTTATCGTTATAGATGTCACTGGCTTCTCTCCAAAGATGGGCATTCTTTAAGGGATTGATATTGCAAAAAAAAAAAAAAGAACAGCAAAAAAAGAAAGATAAGGATAAAGTTTCTATAAAAATTGATTATTCAATGAACAAGAGGTAACTCAGTGACAATTTCTTGAATAATTGAGTATATATCCTTAAAAGTACCTTTCAAATCAAACTAGTAAACGATAAAGAAGTGATTATCAAAAAGTTTTCGAATTATTCTCATAAATGACTTGCTCCTTTGAGATCTTCTTTGTCTCACAACTTTGGAATTTCGATTTTTTTTTTTTTTTGTTTTGTTTGACGTTCTTTGAATTTATTTTTCCACTCAGAATAAGCAGCCAACAGGCTTATAAGGGGCAAGGCTTGAACTCAGAAGACAATAAAAGTTTGCTGAATCCATTTGATGAGACTTTGGTGTTGAATTTCTATTTGAATTTACTCTCTTTTAATAATTATATGGGGTGAAATTTTTTGAATCAATAGATCGATATATCAATGATTATTCCCCACATGAGAAGGACACAGCTCTTGCGAGTTCTATTCGTTGGAGCCTTCATAGGAGTTGTGGTAATATATATGATATTCCAAATAGACTCGGTGAAAATTGCTGGAGCTAAGTTGAAGAATAATGTTAATCATAAATACACTCAGTTTATCAATGAAAATTTTAGAGATTCTGATAAGCTTGTACCGATTAAAAACTTGAATGATAAGGCTAATAAAAATGCATTTTTGGAAAAAGTCGATAAACCAATAGATAAAGCTGTGAAGGCAAATAAGGACAAAAGGGATATTGGAGTAGTATCTGAAGTTTCCAAAGTTAATGGTGCATTGATAATAATTGTGAATCAAAGGAACGAACTTTCCAGGCTTCTTGCAACGATGACCAACTTTGAAGAAAAATTCAACCACAAGTTCAAGTATGACTGGGTAATCATTTCTTACAAATCTTTATTGAATGACCATAAGGATGAACTTGCTGCAATTGCTAGTGGGTCAATCAAATTTTTTGATTTGAAGTATCAATCAGAATTCTTGACTTATAGAGCAGATACCGATAGAACTAAGGTTAGGAAAAGTAGAATGAGGCTTCGACTCCCTAAAGAATTTAGAAAATATAATGCTGTTCTGTCGAGACATTTCACTAGATTTCAAGCGGGACATTTTTATAATTTGGATTCTATTTGGAATGAATATGATTATTATTGGAAAATACCTTCCGGTTCCCTTTTGATGTGTGATGTTAATTATGACGTGTTTGAATTTATGGAATCCAATAAAATTAAATATGGTTGGCTGTTGATGGATAGATTACCAATCGAAATGCATAGAAATCTTTTGAATAACGTTAAGGATTATGTGAATGATGACGAGAATAAATATTTACCCGATCCCAATGAAGTATCAAATAATTTTAAATTTGTTCTTCATCCAGAGACAATAGAAGAGTTAAAGCAAAATCAAGATGATGTATTTTGGCAATTTTCATCTTGTGCTTACAATACAGAATTCGAATTAGGTGATGCCAGATTTTTCCGTTCAAATCAATACAAGCATTTCTTCAATTACCTTGATAACTTGAATGGAGTCTACTATGAATCTTGGAGGGAAGCTCACTTCAAAACAATTGCAACGTCGTTATTCCTTGATTCCAAGGAAGTTCATTTCTTCAATGATCTCGCAATCCAAACTGACGCTTCTAACAATTGTCCTACTGATCTTGGATTCTATATTGATAAAAGGTGTACCTGTGATCCTACAAGACATAATAAAGACTTCCGTATAACCAATAGAATAAGCGGTACTTTCCAAGTAATGGCAGAAAGTGAATGCGTTAAACATTGGCACAATAGCTTCAACAGACCATTACCAAGTAATCTTCAAACAAGTGAAGAATTTGAAACCTTTTTCAGTATATTCAATAACGAAAAGTAATTGTAAATAGTTTAAATAGGAATCAAATCCCATTATTCAACCTTGACATCCGTACCTCATTTGATGTGCTCTTCGATTTATCAATTTTCTTTTTTTTTTTTTTTTCTTTATATGAACGAAAAATTTTTTCAGTTAAGTCCACCAAAAAAAAAAAAAATTTTAATGATCAATACCTTTAAACACTTGTTTTTATAAGATACTACAATTCATAAGGACGTTAATTGAAGATAAGTAAAGATGTCTGATGAACAAGATAAATTGAACCAGGATTTCCAAAACGCCTCAATTGGGGATCAACAAAGTCAAGGTGGTGCCCCACAGCAATACTTTAATCCTAGTGCTGCTCCAAGCTTTGTTCCACAACAAGGATATCAACAATATCAAGGATACCAACAAGGAAATTATCAAAATTTCCAACCTCAGGGGTATCAGCAATATCAACCTCAAGGATATCAACAATATCAACAAGGTGGATACCAAAACTTCAATAACAACAGAGGTGGATATAACAATAATAGAGGTGGATATAATAATACCAGAGGTGGATATAATAACAATACCAGAGGTGGATTCAATAATAATAGAGGAGGATACCAAAACTATAACAATTATAACAATTATAATAATTATAACAACTATAATAATCAATATCAACCACAAGGTCAACCACAACAACAAGCACAACAACCAGCTGCTAGTGGTATGTCATTGGCTGATTTCCAAAAGCAACAATCCAGTTCTTCTTTAAATAAACCAAAGAAAACTTTGAAATTAGCAGGATCATCTAGTATTAAATTAGCAAATGCTACCAAAGATGTTGCCAAAGAAGAAAAACCAAAGGAGAAAGAAGCTGAAACAAAGACTGATTCAAAAACTGCCACTCCAGAACCTAGTAGTAAACCAGAAGCTGCTGCTCCAGCTGCTGAAGCTTCTAAAGAGCCAACCCCAGCTCCTTCAGCTCCACAATCTAAAGAATCTACTCCAGCACCATCTACAAAAGAATCTACTCCTAGTGCAACCACTATGCAAAAATCTTCTAGTAAATCAAATGCTAAGAAAGATTCCACTCCAAGTGGTCAAACAACAGATCAATTAATCAAAGAACAAGAAGATGAAGTTGACGAAGAAGTTGTTAATGATATGTTTGGTGGTAAAGATCATGTTTCAATTATTTTCATGGGTCATGTTGATGCCGGTAAATCTACCATGGGTGGTAATATTTTGTATTTAACTGGATCCGTTGATAAACGTACTGTTGATAAATATGAAAGAGAAGCTAAGGATGCTGGTAGACAAGGTTGGTATTTATCATGGATTATGGATACCAATAAAGAAGAAAGAAATGATGGTAAAACTATTGAAGTTGGTAAAGCATATTTTGAAACTGATAAAAGAAGATATACTATTTTAGATGCACCAGGTCATAAGACTTATGTTAGTGAAATGATTGGTGGTGCATCTCAAGCTGATGTTGGTATTTTAGTTATTTCAGCAAGAAAAGGTGAATATGAAACTGGTTTTGAAAAAGGTGGTCAAACCAGAGAGCATGCTTTATTAGCTAAAACCCAAGGGGTTAATAAGATTGTTGTTGTTGTAAATAAAATGGATGATGCAACTGTTGGATGGTCTGAAGATCGTTATAAGGATTGTACTACTAAATTAGGATTATTTTTGAAAGGTATTGGATATGCTAAGGAAGATATTATTTTCATGCCAGTTAGTGGTTATACTGGTGCTGGATTAAAAGATCGTGTTAATCCAAAAGAATGTCCATGGTATAGTGGACCATCATTATTAGAATTTTTGGATGAAATGAAGACTGTTAATCGTCATATTAATGCCCCATTTATGTTACCAATTAGTGGTAAAATGAAAGATATGGGTACTATAGTTGAAGGTAAAATTGAATCCGGACATATTAAAAAGAATGGTAATTTATTATTGATGCCTAATAGAGCATCAATTGAAGTTGTTACAATTTATAATGAAACTGAACAAGAATGTGATGCAGCATATTGTGGTGAACAAGTTAGATTAAAGATTAAAGGGGTTGAAGAAGAAGATTTACAAGCTGGTTATGTATTAACATCACCAAGGAATCCAGTTAAGACTGTTACTAGATTTGAAGCACAAATTGCAATTGTTGAATTAAAATCAATTTTATCAAATGGGTTTTCATGTGTTATGCATTTACATACAGCAATTGAAGAAGTTAAATTTACTGAATTAAAACATAAATTAGAAAAAGGTACTAATAGAAAATCTAAAAAACCACCAGCTTTTGCTAAAAAGGGTATGAAGATTATTGCTGTTTTAGAAACTGAAGAAGCAGTTTGTGCAGAAACTTATGGAGATTATCCTCAATTAGGTAGATTTACATTAAGAGATCAAGGTACTACAATTGCAATTGGTAAGATTACCAAGATATTAAAATAAGTTAATTAGTTAAAATATAATCTTTTAGGTTATGCTCTTTTTCTTTTCCAATATATATATACAAATATATATAAATATTTAGTTTGTATTTAAATTTTCAAAAATTTTTATTAAATTTTCAACGCCTTGTAAGATATTTTCATCACAACCTTTACCCTTGACGTATTTTGCATGAGCAAAGTCAATTAAGTTCAAGGAACTTAATGGACCATCCTTGTTATCATTTTCTTCGTTATCATCATCATCATCATCAGAATCATCACTTGGTTCATAAGTTTTAATTAGAGGATCTAGAAAATCGTAATTATCATCATTTACAAGATTCCATTTATTTAAATCTGCTTCATAAATGAATAATAAGGAACCTGAAATGATTCTTACTTCAGAATCAATCAAGGTATTATAAATGAGTTGTAATCTTTGTAAGAATCTATTTAATAATTTTTTCTTAATTGAATGATTAATATTGAAGAATAAATCAATTGCCAAATTAATATTTGAATCATTTAATGATCTTCCGAAAAACTTATCAAATTGATAATAAGAATTATCTAATTCATAAGTATTACTTAAAGAATTTAAAAAATTTGGTAATTTAATATTATTATTGTAAATTTTCATACCGCAAATTCTAAATCCATGACTACCACTTGTTGTTGATTGGGATACTTTAAGTAATCTTTGTTTTTTCTCTTGAGTAGCCGACTCATCAGTTAGTATAGAGCCTAATTTAATATCCAATATATTTGGTTTATTAAATGTATAATATAGATTTTGTAATACAATATACTGTTTATCATCTAATTTTGAATCATTTGAATGATTAAGTTGATTTTGTAATGATTCCTCACTTGGCAAAAGAATAGCATCTTTATCCAAGTTCCCATTTGTTCCTTGAGCCAAAGTACCATAGAAAGTTGGCATCCAATCACTTAAGATTGAACCAATTGGTAAATCATCATTAGAATCATGATTTGATTGACTTTGCAAATAGAAATCGATTTCTTGTTGATTTGTCAACTTGGCAAATATACTCGAGGAGTCTTCTGACACCAAGCACCCATCATGCCCTGCAGCCTGATGTTTAGAAGGAACCAACGATGCAATATCTATATTTGACATCATGCTTTACAAAGTATTAGTAGTTGGGTCTGTCTTGCCGGTTGAGTTTTTGATATAAGACCCGCACCCTCGGAAGTCGTATTTTGAAAGAAAAAACCCGGAAAAAAAAGACCGGAAAAATAGAAAAAAAAAAAACAGTAGTAATACAACGGTCGGAACTCGTACACCAATGCAACTTTTCAGTTTCCAATACTTAATATGTAAGTTGAATAGATATTACAGCTAATAGGTATTAGCAACAGTGAATGGAGGGTACGGATGTGAGCATATGGCTGAGCCATTTTTAATGCTTCTTTCTTTTTTTGTTTTTGTCGAGTATTCATTGTTTTTGTACACGATAAAAGTGAA